>OZ024824.1:62034341-62176904 GCA_964016985.1 Anodontia alba | reverse complement strand
GCTGGGGCATTTGACATTTTCACAAGAACTCGAGCATTGGCGATTTTGAACCAAACAAAAGCGTGCGACCATACATACGGTACTGCTAAGACTAATTTAAAAGTAACACTCTAGCGAACATGAGTTTCACTACATTTAGACATGGTACGAATCTGTGTCTGTACTCCATATATGCGTATCTTGAAAAACAAATCATCACTTATTACCCGGAAAGCACCACGCTTGAATTTTTGTATATGGAATGATCGAACATCGCCTATAATGAAACCTCTGTATAGCAATTCGTTGCGATTTGCGAATTGTGAAAATTGTGCATTTTATATATGAAGCTGTTTTGCCGTGAGTATCAGAATAGTGACAAAACGTTTCATTTTAAAATGTATAATTAAGTCAACTAATTATACGTTTAGTATCCAAACAACTAAAAACTGGAGGTGATTACGTTGTATTACGTTGTATTAGTATTCATTAAGTCTATTATGTTAAAGTTTCAAGATTGTCTAAGTGAGCCTTATTTTCTGTCATTTCAATAACATTATATCAGTTTTCTACAAAACCTATTATTTATGTCTTAACCTATTCAATATTTGCTGACAGACAGTACATTCGCCAGGTCCCGTGGGAGGTGTTGAAAACTGAGGCCGAAGGCCGCGGTTTTCAACACCTCCCAAGGGACCTGGCGAATGTTAATGCATTGAAAAACCATGTTCGATCGCTATTATTGCATAAAAACTCAAACATTTGCTACATTTCGCGTTATTTCTTGCACTATTTTGTTTCGCCTTTTCACCGATGTCTCGCGAACGCAATTTCCACGGACTATGCTCGTTCTAGGGCCGGGTAGTAAACATCTCGTGACGGCAGAAATTTTGTGGCCCTGGTACAGGCATATTGAAAGTTGCGTAGCCGTGCATTAACAGCGCGTGAATTGCCACACGGCTTTTCGCAGGTTTATGCACACATGTAACGTGCGGCATTAATGAATGAATAAATGAATGAATGAATGAATGAATGAATGTATTTTAAAGATATGTTTTTGTATTAAATCTGCAATTGAATTTTGTAATGATATCCAAGAAAGAGAGAAAAAAAAATCAAAGAAAATAAAAATAAATACAAACTATGAGGAAGAAAGAAATTTAATTTGTGAGAGAATGAATGAATTCAAAGAAACCGTTTAGTAATAAATATACAACTGGGTTTTGTTATGATTCCGATAAAGAACGAAACACAAACTGTGAGAAAGAAAGAGAGGAAAAAGAAATACAAATTATGAGGAAGGTAAGGAAAAAAATGTTAACTGAACAAACGAACGAATGAATGAAAAACTGAAGAAAGAAAATGGATACTTCAGTTATCGTGAAAATAAATAAATAAGTAAATAAATAAAGGCAATTAAAATGAAAATAAGAATCACATGTCAGGCTGACGATTTCCAAAAAGAATGTAGAACAGGACGAGATAACATGTATGTTAACTTACATACCTTTCTACCTGGGCGTTTATTGAACACAAATAGAAATACCTGATTTACACGAAGTTTTCAGAGACCTTAAATCTTTGCCGTACTTATCGTAACATTTGAACAAGCTAGTTTTACTGCATGTATAAATATTGCCGGATGAGTGGCAAACAGTGTAGACACTTATCATTTAGCGATGGCTGATCTGAATTTAAACTGTTTGGTCACATTTATCTGTCCATATACTCTGGGTAAATGCATTAGGTCCCTTTCTGTATACCAAAACATATTATAAGCATCCTAACAGTCTTTTCTTAGTGTTCTTCGTATGTTGATATAATAATAATAATAATAATAATAATAATAATGTGATACTGTTTTTATCTGGTTCTCTGGTCAAGTATCAGTAAGTCTTATGCAGTACAGTCGACTCCCGTTCTCGAATTCCAAGGGACTCTCTGAAATACTTCGAGATATCCGTACCTCGACATATCAGATTGCAGAATTGAGGAAAAAATAAATCGAACAACCACATTCAACAAATGTATATGTAATTTGACTCTTGAAATTCGAGATATATTGAAAATATTGTAGAAAAGAGGAGAAACTGGAGCAATTTCTCCTCTTTTCCACAAGATTTTGTTACCTGTTGTTAGATTTTCATCTTTAGGCAGGGACCAGATTTTCACTTCAAGATAAGCGGTTATTCGAGATAAGCGAGGTCGAGGTCGAGATAACGAGAGTCAACTGTATTTATTTATTCGATATACCAGCAGTATTCAGTGGTTCTGCGCTTGGGCAATGAAAAACCTGATCCGACTGTGAATGCGCATGATGAACTGGGCTTTCATTGCCAGTATATATCGTAATGGCTGTTTTAGTGTGTTGAACGTTTAGGAGACCGCGGAATTCTCTGATCACTTTGTGCTGATGGGATGGACTAGGTTGATCAGTCTTTTTCTGACGGGTGTTGTTTTGGGATGGGGTCAGTTGTACTCATTACTTAGATTATACCACCTTGTAAATGAGATTATCACACCTCATAAATGAGCCCAACCACCACATAGTACTGGATCTGGGTGGATTTAAATTCAGATACAAATATTTTGATTCAGCATTAAAGGGAAAAAACTCATTAAATGCAGTGTATGCCTTGAAATATTCAGATTTAGAAAACAAGCATCTTGACGCAAATTTGATTAAAATCGGTTTATAAATAAGGAAATATTGTACTTTATATAACGTTGAGCATAGATGCCGCCATTTTGAATATTTAATTAGATATGTTATTTTTGTAAGACATATATGTTCAACTGTATTTTACTATCCCTACCTAGAATTCGCAAAAGAGATCAAAGGTATATCATAAAAATATTATGAGATCCAAGCAGGGGTGGTGGTGAAGAGGCCTTCTGAAGGGTAACCTTCCATTGAGATCCAAGCAGGGGGTGGTGAAGAGACCTTCTGAAGGGTAGCCTTACCAAAATGGAGTTGGGTTGGTGTGTTACAGCCCAGTCAGCACTGCTAAGGTCATGTCGAGCCGAACAGTTAACCTTTTCACACTTTTTTTCGTCTGAGCGATTAACCAGTACTTGCGCACATACATGTAGTTTCGCCAGTAACTGATAACTTCCCTTCTTGAATCAAGGGGAAAGGGGAGAGTGGCCATAGAAATGATTATGTGCCTTACCACAATGTATATGATTGTTTCCTGTTCCTTTCATATGCACTTTCTAAAGATCATTTGCTGCAACGATCGATTACCACGTGTTGCCCACATGTACATGTTTTGACTAAACAAACATCTGAGATTTCTGAAACGTTGAAGTCACAGATTGCATTTAAAAAGTATATACAAATGGTGTGTTTATATGAAAAATAATATTCGTTAACTCTTAGCTAATTCTCAGACGATAAATTGGTGATAGTTTCTAACAGAATTGTTTGTGGTTTAACACTTATCACCTGGACAAAATTTTCAGTAGACAACATACCGACACATTTATCCTATCTCTCCAAGGAAGCAGGACTCGACATTTCATGCAAATAGTCTCCAAAGGAAACAACTAGCACGAAATCCCGAATCCCGCTCTCCCGGGAAAAGAAGAAAAAAAAAATAAAGAAGAAGAAATGCTGAATTTGCCCAGATAGTGGTAAAGGTGTGCAAAGTATAAAGAAATATCTAATTTAAATAATCTCTCTCTCTCTCTCTCTCTCTCTCTCTCTCTCTGTCTCTGTCTCTGTCGCTAGCGTTTAAATATACATGCACAAGAAGTACGATGTACGATTCGTCTGTACAGATAATCAAAATTTGTTGACAGTAGAACAGTCTATTTTTATTTAAGGATTTCATTCATCAAAATAATTGATTCATTCACTGTCGGATTATCACGAGAGATGTCTTATTGACACACTGTGTGTGTGTGTGTGTGTGTGTGTGTGTAACAAAGCGCGTGACGGTGTATTACCATGATTAATTTCGGATTATTTTCACTATTAAGGTAATGTTTTATGTACATATATATATATATATATATATATATATATATATATATATATATATATATATATATATATATATATATATATATATATATATATATATATATATATATATATTAATTTATTATTGTTATAGGTCATTTGTTTCATGTATCAAATGTTTCTAAGAACACACTCCCGATTCATTAGCCTTGCGTGAAAGAAACAAAATGAAAGACAAAAGATAGAGAATCTGTGAATTGCAGTCCTCTACTTATGACTTTTATCAATTCGCTTTGCGTTTAAGCGAAGAATACCACGTTGGGATCGAACCATTAAATAATGAGACAGTGTTGCATTGGCTCCATTTGTACGGTTTTTGTATGATCTTTATTGCTTACTGTGCACAAAAAAACTCCACACAACTTGAAAATTTGAGCGATTTTGCATTTTCGGTTGTTTAAAAAATTTCTGCTTTTGTCAGGTACACAAGATAAAGGTATTTTTCCTGTTTTCACTTAAACAATACCCTTTGTGAATTGAAAAGTCTGCTGTTGACAGAATATGATTAAGGTCTCCATATTTCGTTTTATTTGATTTAAATTCAATGACCAGGTAGTTTAGTTATTTCAACGAGTTCGAAAGTTTACATGTTTTAAGGCTACTCTCTGTACGCAATTCCAAAGCTGCTAAACTACATGTATCGGGCATTCGATAAAAGGTGGTCAAAATTCTCTATAATCTTGTATACACCACAGAGTGGATGGATTATCTGTTAAATGCCATTTTAACAATACTTGTTTGCATTGAAGAATAGCGTTTACTAATTTAAATCTGTATTTCTTAAATTGTTGCAACGTAATTCTACCATTATCGAATTGTATACCGATTTCCAGCATTCAGTTGACTGCTGCGCTCCTGACTAGATGTTATCATTACGAAAACACGCCTATTCAAATATACTGAAAATTTCGACAACAAAAACTTAAAGTTTTCGGATAAAACACTGATATTCTTTTCATATTTCTGCCCCAAAACATAGATTGTGGTACTTGTTAGAACTGCCTCGGCGAGACGGTTCTAAAGAGTACCCACAATCTATGTTTTGAGCAGAAATAAGAAAAATAATGTATACCCCTGTAAACCCCAGTTTTACTATATAAAAGTGGGGTTTAAGGGGGTCAAAATTATATGGGTATGTTTTCGTGATGTACTCAGCATGCTCTCTGTCCATTTATCGATACCGAAGTCAATCATATAAGACATTTTATTAAAATTCCTTTCATAAAAAAAGAAATTGAATCTATTAATGTACCTAATATAATTTAATGACCGATACATGACTTTATCAATACCTGATTATTTCGAAAACAGGGAACCTCCAATTATTTGTTATGAATATAACAAGCCCATAAGAAAAAATATTTTTAATTTAAATAAAATTGTTTCAGATCTTGACATCCATACTAATACCCCTGACACATGAGATCGTAAAGATTCCATGTTTAGTTCAGTATACTGCAGCTGGACATGTCATTACAGGAAATCTTAAAGTCATTTCAAGAATTCGTAAAATAGTTTCTAAGGGTCCAAAATACAGATTTCCTAATGATATAGTTTTAATAAATGTGGAGAAGAAATACCGGTAGCTTCTGTATTGATCGATTTTATTAACCGATGGTGTAAACCAGGGCCCAGTTGTTCAAAGCTAACGACGTGCAAATATTCTGAATTTTTTTGCTGAAAAAATGTGAGTAGCTTTTGCAGTGCCAAAGCTACTCACATTTTTCAGCAAAAATATCAGTATATTGTATATTGAATCCGCTAAAACAGTTAACGAAATGACCCTTAACGAGCTCGTTAAGCTAACGATGCTTTGAACAACTGGGCCCAGAGTATGTTTGGCTGATTGTGGTTTATTCTACGAGACGATTTGTTTTATGTATTGCACTGTGCCATTTTATTCTTGTGTTTTTCAATCCTTTTAGCATTGCGATTACCTCGCTTGAGGAAGAGAGAGCTAGTCTTGGTGCTTTTCGTACGTTTGTTCGATTTGCACTTGTTTGGTTTTGTCTGTTTCCTCTTCTTCTTGGTGTCTGGGAAGGGCTGCGGTTTGTGATTGTGGCACTCCCTGACCCCTCTTACCCTTTTTTGATGCTTTAAATGAATGGAAATTAAACATTTTTAATGTTATTGCTAAACATATTAAATTTTATTCCCAAATTAATAATCTATTGCCACGTAAATTGAAATCTACTTTCCATCATCTGAAGCAGAGTACGCCAGAATTTCATAGGAAGTATGTTTTGGTTCCAGCAGAGTCCGATAACAACGTCGTCTTTGTTTGACGGTTACATTATAAGAATAAACTAAAACAGAAACTGGGCTGGGCCAAGGCCTATAAAGAGATTTAGGAAGAGGAGAAGTCAGTTGTCTTCTGCTAGAGCACTGATTTGGCCCTGAAGTTTTCTGTTAATGTCAAGGGACGGAAATATAAGCTTTCAACGATATATTGTTTACCTAAGCTACATATGGAACCATATAAAGCAAGGTTATCGCTGATTCAAGTTTTTGTATCATTACTGAACTTTCTAAATTATTAACTTCTTGCTTCACTGCTATTAAAACTCACGTCATTAGAAAAATTGAGAAAACGTTTACGAAAGATCAGGCAGGAATGTGTTTTGGTCATTTTGAGATTCTGATGAGGTACGTAATAAACTAAAGTCTAAAGGATTTCGCGTCCAGTTCTACGCTTTATACAACTTTGCCCCAATATTAAATCAAAGAGAAACTGACAGACTCAACTGCTAGTACTTTTCAAAGAGAAGGTTTCTTGCTTAAAGTGATTGAAATGCATTCTTTACTTCTGATGACAAAAACTGGTTTAAACTTGGTCTTGTCAAAACGTTTGTGACGCATTATCATACATGTACCTATTAGAAAACATTTTTATTAGATTTGTCACTAAGTTACACCAACAAATTGGGGGAAATTCAGATGGGAACTAACTGTGCTCCTCTCCTAGCTGATTTGTTTTTGCTTTCTTATGCAAGAGATTTAATGTTCTCTTTCTGATGATACACAAGCTGATATTATTCAAGCTTTTAACTCAACTTCAGATAGTTGGACGACATTTTCAAAAGCGATAATCCTTACTTTGAAGGAATGTTCACACAAATTTATCCGAATGAATTTCAACTGAACAAAGATGATTCTACTGACACCAAAGCCGCATTTTTAGATTTGCATATATGAATTTCTAACGGTTTTGTTTCATCTAAAATTTATGACAAACGCGATGGTTTTGATTTTGACATTGTTAAAAAAAGGTAAGAGAAAAGTCCAGGGAGTGCCACAATCACAAACCGCAGCCCTTCCCAGACCCCAAGAGGAAGAGGAAACCGACAAATCCAAACAAGCACAAATCGAACAAACGTACGAAAGCACTAAGATTATCTCTCTCTTCCCCAATCGAGGTAATCGCAATACTAAAAGGACTAAAACACAAGAACAAAATGACACATGGAAAGACATACAACAAATCGCCTCGTAGAATAAACCACAAAGCAACAAGGAGTAAGACTAACACCGGGACCACCGCCTTAGAACGGTCAGTAGAGTAAACCACCGGGGAGTTTAAAGCACTATTAAAGATAGCTAACTTCACCCTGGGTCCCGATGCTACTCTTAATACAGAATCACATAAAAATTCGGTTCGCATAAAGGCTCCCAACTCAGTCAATGCATCAAAGCGAAAACACAAAAATCAAATTAATCACTATAATAAACAAAGACGAGTACTCATGGCTAATTCTACTGTATGCCAGAGTAAATGAAAACCAATAGTTGAACCACGGCGGGCCAAGCCAAAGACATATCGTGAAGCCCCAACCCACTGGTTAAAGTTTTACGAAGAGGCCGTCATTGGGTCTGAGGCCCGAACCGCCGTCGTGCAATTAAAGAGTGAAGCATAGCCATCAACAATGATTGGGTTGACATCTAGGCATGCAGTCTGCCGCATAATATCCAGGCTATAGCCAGTTCTTTTATAAAGGTTAATAAGTTTTCTGAATTGCTCCGAAAAGTTAGATTTACGTACAATTTTTCTAAATCTGTACACTAAGTCACCGTAAAATTCTGGTTCCGATATACCTTGTTGCAGAAGTGTTTTCAGACTGACGCTTTATTTTTCTAACAAGGCACTGTGTCTGCGATAAAATTTCGAAAACGCCTTACGAAGTTTAAAATAACGATAGCCCTGCCTAAGAAGTATTTTCAATTGTTGGGATGGCGACGTTCCTCGTGCCCTTTCTTAGGGTGTCTACAATATTCAACTTATTCCTCTTGTTTGTTTTGCCCATTTAAAATCTATCCTTTTTTCATTCCTGTCTCTCACACCTTGCACATTTAGGGTCAGTATATGAATACTGGAGTTTTCATATTAGACACTTAGAGATCATATTATTATTTATGTGCTTTCTATATCGTAATAATTTTTTTTTCACATTAGACAGTATTTTACGACAGTGACTGTTCATGAAGAAGTGTTCTTCAGTAAGCTAGCCATCAGTTAATGTACATCAGTCATCTGTGGGGCTCAGAGCTGCAGTCATCGTCGTCGCCGTTTCCACCACCATTTTAGATATTTTCTGGGATTTAAGTTCCTATGTTTGAGTAGGGGGTGAGTGAACGATTGACAGTTTTGTTTGTCAACCTCTTTTAACGAGTTTTATCGGCGTTTACGTTTCACAGTTATTCCATTATGCCAGAGCCTGTTCAAATTATCAGGACTTCATGGAGCGTGGGAAAGTGCTCACTACAGTTGTTGAGCCAGGGGTATCAAAAATCAAACTGGTAGCAACACGTAAGAAGTTCTATGGGAGACATCATGATCTGGTCAATCCCTACAATGTGGCAGTTTTCAGAATTGTTTCTGATATTTTTGCCAGTGACGCGCCGTAAGTAGACTTCCCAAGTCCCGGACATACGCTTCTACCGATATTTCCTTCGTTCAGGCCTATGGGCATGGTGGGCGAAGCTTGCTTACCAAGTAATGCTTACCATCCGCCTGATTACACCCTTTATTCTGGGGTCCATGTCTGTTGGTCTGAACATTCTGATTCGTCATTCGTTTATGGATTTATAAGTTTGGATTACGGTTTATGTACCATGACCGCAACTACTTGATACGAAACAAACTTGTATTTGCTTTAAATTAATGCTTTAAATTAATGCTTTTCTTAGGTCCTTTGTTATGTTTCAGTTTCCTGTCTGCTTTCTTGTGCTCTCTGGGTGACCTATGTGGCATCGGCGATGCAGTCACGCCTAATTTCAGCTGCCCATCGGAGGTTGCCTGAGGCATGGACCGGGGTTCAGTCTCTGGCTCCGGCCAATGTCGGTCGTCGCTTTCATGTTGGGTTGCATCTTGTGACGTCATCGGACAGTCTTCACGCATTTACTTTTCATTTCTTTTGAGCCCGAGCACAGCAATTCCTACAATTTACATGTATGCCCAGCAAAAACTCAGATTAGATTGCACATCCGCACAGTCGGGTCAGTCTTCGTTTGATACCTTAGGCTGGGTCTGATCTGAGCCTTCGCTGGGAGAACATACCATCTTTTATGAATCGCTGTGCTCCGGTTTTTATGCTATTCACAAGAGCAAATAAATGTCTCAATGAATGGATTTTTGAATAATTCGACTTTGGTTTTATTCCACAGTAGATACAATTATAAGGAAATTGATCCATTTTTGGAGGCCGTTTACCGCCACCAGATTTACTATACCGCATTTCAACTAGCCGTTCAGCTGAAAAATACCTACCTAATGAACACCTAAATTCGCCCCCAAAGTAGTTCCCTGCTAACGCTTATAACGCTTAATTCTGCATTTAACATATTAGCTTTATACACTCCGATGCTTATAAATAGCCAATAAATGAACAAAAGCAAAGGAAACGTCAAACTTTTGAAGGAATATGATTTTGATCATATTGTGTACACTATCAGCGGACGAATATGAATACTCTAGTATTCAAACAAAGCAAACCAAATCGACAGCGTTGTCCAACAAGCAAATGTGATTTTAGGAATTTGCAGTAGAGTGGGAGCTCCCCCAATGAGACACAAAGTGGGGTTAGGGAAGGTCAACATCTACAAGGTGTGAGGCATCTAGTGTCCTAGTAAAAGCTGAACGAAAGGTATTGCTCGAATTGACCAATTTGACTTATATGTCTCTGCGGAGCGTTTCGTAGCAGATTGTTTCGTACCGTTATAACAGTTATCCTAAGTTCTGCTTCAGAACATGCAAACCATAACAAAATAGTTCATAAAGTACTTACTTTCTTCGATAATTATCAGAGTAAGCTGTTTAAAGAATATGGATGGCATTTCCTGCCAACATAATGCTAACTGGTGATTGAATTATTTCCCTTGTATGACCTCGATGAGTTGTTTCCCCTTTGTAACGTGTAACATGCACTGATAAGATGAGTGATATCATTAAATTTTTATCAATATGTGATACCTTGATTTCATGTTAGAGAATATGAACGAAAAACAACTTCTTAGATACTTATAATTATATCCGGAAAAAATGAAACTCGCACAGGAAATTGCGGGCATCTTCATTGTTTTTTTCTTTTGCTGAAGCACGCTCAAGTGCATTAAACTGTGAGAGGCCACCAGAAATCGCCGCTAACCCCGCACTCTATAGTAATCGCTGAAAAAAAAGTTACTCTACCCGCCATTCTACTAACCACAAACAAAAGTAGAAGCGGCTATTCTCAAGCTGTTTTTTTTTGGTACGACAAAGATGGTGGCCAATGCGATTAAAGTTTATGTATGCTTGTTTGTAACCAAAAATACGGGTGTGTTTATAGCGACGGGATAGACTGTAAAAGATGATGATGTGAAATCTTGGACATCTTTAATTAGTTTCTTTGTATCATCTGTAAAGGGGCGAAATGCGCCGTCCATCACAATGGTATTTGTAACCGGTGAGCGGTGCGCATGTAAAAATCGGCGCGGAGATATCAATTTCCTATAAATGGAGTTAACAGGGATATCTCTAATTTAATCATAAATGCTGACATTTCTTTTTGAACTGCATATATCTTTAATTGAAATACAGATATATGTATTTAATTTAGAAATTCAGATATCTCATTTCAAATACAGATTTACGCATTTCAATTACAGATATCTGTATTTTAAACGCAGATATCAAGAATTCAGCTTAATTAGAGATATCTCTAATTGAAATGCAGATTTCTGAATTATGACATGTTGATATCTCTAATTGAAATGCAGTTATCTATATTATGATAAAAAATAGAGATGTCTGTATTTCAAATACCAATATCCGCATTTCAGTTAGATATTTCTATTTCAATTTTAGATACCTGCATTTCAATTAAAATATCTAATTCCAAAACATACAGATATCTGTATCTATTAAAAGGGATATTTGTATTTGAAATGCAGATAACTGCATTAAAATGGGTAAAACCCCAAACGGGTTGCCATTACTGAGTACTGCTTATTTTTTTTTTTTTTATTATAATTATTACTTCAATGTAAATCCCTATCAGTTCAAGAGTTCAGGCAACCGCCCCCATAAGCACTCTCAGTGCTTTGATTTCATTACACGATTGAGAATCATTATAATTAATATTATATTTTCTAAAAATATTTACTGGACATTTGAAGTTTCAGGTGTAAAAATAAAGGTAATAATGCAAATACTATCATACACAGTAATAAGTATAACATGTGAAGACTCATATCAGTCTACACATCCACACAGTCTGATGAGTCTCCGCTCAGCCACATGGAATTTGGTAGGACTTTTATTGTGCCTAAGCTTATAAGATTGTCTACGGCTCATGGGCGTAGACAACAAGAAGATGTTATAGCTATATAGAATATGATAAATCAGAATAAAATAAAATGGGAAAGAATAGTATAATATTTATTGGAAAACCTACACATACAGAAGGTGTTCACGATTCACATCCACTGTTTTGGCATACCCCACTAATGTAGATATTCTTAAAAGATTATCACTGCGGCACTTTACCAAATGTTATAGAATATACATTATTTCTGACAATTTCACCTTTGAAGTGGTGGATGCATTGCTGAGCATAATTTATAACTTTCCCGGGAAAATATGTCAAACATTTAATATTCTTAGTTACTTAATTTCGTTTTGATGAGGTAAACCTAAAAAGCAGAGTGCAATTAATTGTGATTTTAGTTTGTAGAGGCCAAAGGGACGAGCTCTCGTCAAGACCCCTCGAGTATTTGCATGTAATGAACCCAAGACTATTCCGTATTAAAATAAGCTTTGTACATTTATTTTGTGCTAAGCGGAGACTAAGTATTTTGTGAAAGCTAATACTTGTATTATTTATGGAGCAGATAAATGCGCGTACTAAAATCCTCTTTTGGGCCTTCGCTTGTATATAGTTTATTCGTAGTTGTGTCCAGCCTCTCATCAGTGATCAGGCTAATGGCACATTATATCTGTATGTCTTTAAATGAGAAGTCTACAAAACTAGACAAAGTGCCCAGTGGGGCACGTATACCCTCGACCAGAGCTACCGCCACTTTTTAAAGAGCACAAAGTATGTAGCGTTGACTCTGTTGATGGCAATTACATGCTATATGTTATAACATTGAAAGAATTCAATCACACATAATGTGAAGCCCTTGACCTCAAAGGTCAGGAACAGGTGCAGGGATTGAGCTAATTACAAAAATGGTAAGATGTAAGAGAAAAGTCCAGGGAGTGCCACAATCACAAACCGCAGCCCTTCCCAGACCCCAAGAGGAAGAGAAAACCGACAAATCTAAACAAGCACAAACCGAACAAACGTACGAAAAGCACTAAGATTAGCTCTCTCTTCCCCAAGCGAGGTAATCGCAATACTAAAAGGACTGAAAAACACAAGAACAAAAGGACACACGGAAAAACATACAACAAATCGCCTCGTAGAATAAACCACAAAGCAACAAGGAGTAAGACTAACACCGGGACCACCGCCTTAGAACGGTCGGTAGAGCAAACCACCGAGATTACATTTAGTATAACACTAAATGTAATCTCCAGAACCAAGAAAGCCATGAAGCTGAATCTTGGTTATAGCATCGGAGACTCATGACCTACCAAGTTTGTTCAAATGGTGACCCTGGGTTGACATTTGACCTTTTTACGGCAAGGTTAAATTCGCGTCCCTGTGCATTTGTATGGGGAACATTTTGAAAAGTCGGTTTCTCAGATTGTATTAAAGACTATTGGCTGAAACTTACAATCTTTGAACAAAGTAGCAAACCCTTTTAGTAGCAATCAAAATTTTGTCCCACGGGGTTATCGACTTTGGCCCTGGACTATCTATATACATGTATAAAATCTCACAAGTTTAAACAATTTTCAGCAGATTTCACATTGGGCTTTCAGTTGAAGGGGTACTGTCAATTTGTTCAAACGGTTCTGCATCACTGAACAAGAAGGCCGCCATACACATATATGGTAAAAACACTAAAAATCTTCTTTCCAGCTTCAAGGCTGAATCTTTGTATATAGCATCGGAGACTCAAGGTCTACCGAGTTTTTTTTTCAAATGATGATCGTAGCATGACCTTTGATCTTTCTATGACAAGGTCGAATTTGCATCCCCATACTCTTGTATTAAGAGAATGCTGAAAATCAGTTTCTGAAAATTTAATAAAGATGAATGGCTGAAATTCGCAATGCATGATTAAAGTAGTTAAACTTTTTAGTCCCCCGGGAGTTATACACGTTTGCCCCTTATACATGTTTAAAATCGTGTTATCTTTAAATGTCTTCTTCTCTGAGACCGCTTGACCAGTTTTCACTAGATTTCACATCATTTAACAAGATGGTCACCATGCCCATATATGGTGAAACAAATCACATAATGCAAATCTTCTCCAGAATCAATAAAACTTTGTGGCTGAATCTTCGTATATATACATGTAGCACTGGGGACTCAAAGTCTACCAAGTGTGTTCAGACGATGATCCTATGATGACTTTGTACCTTTATTTAAGACAAGGTCAAATCTGTATCCTCATGCAAAATGTTGAAAATCTTTTCTCAAAATATATTAGGAATTAATGGCTGAAATTTACAATGTATGATTAAAGTAGTAAAGCTTGTTAGTTTCAATCAAAATTTTATCGCATGAGGATACAGTACCGCCATCGGTTTTCATTGCTAGATTTGGGGTTTAGATCGATCAATTAGCGCTCATAGATCGCTCCGGTTGCGCTCCTCGATCGCTTCGGTGTTACTCGCTCAGTTCGCTTAAGCTACTCAGTTTGTATTTAAGTATCGATAGACCACCATTCAAATATTTTTATTTCCGCTGACAGACGCATTTTGGTTTAAACATTTTGTATTTTTCATTCACTTCAGTAGTACTAATGAAACAAAATGTAATGCAGTGAAACGATGTATCTTCTTTTCTACAAAACATCCTCAAATGACAAGTCTCATTTCAGGTCATTAAAATTACGTTAAGCGGTTATGGTAGTTCAAATTCGACAGTGATAGCAGTCATGACTGTAAGAACCCTGTCTTGCTTGGCTGAGACCTGATCATTCGCTATTCATCTTGTGTAATTCTCGAAAATTTTGCAAATTTATCCAGAGTTTCCTATTAAACGAAACCTTTAGTCAAAGGATGGGACGCGTTGACAGAACCCCCAATCCCAGAACCCCTCTATATATCCACCCTGTATACAGAACTGAAAGAATAAAACACTACTTTTTTCGCTTCATTTCGTCAAGAAATTTATTGTTAGATGTAATTGAATCGCTCCACTGAGATAATTTTAATGTGATAATGTGGTACCATTATCACTGCATGCATATATAATTCCTTAATTACCTCTGTCAAAATCTTTGTATAGCATTATCAGAATCTTACTTATTAGGACGTATCACTCATTAAATCCTAATTCGAGGGTCAGGTGAGGGACTAGAGTACTTCCGTACTTTAAACTGAGGACCTTCGCTGAATGTCTTGGGGAAGTTTCATTTCGTAGAATGCCATAAGAAAATCAACTGCAGACCGTTCAAAGGTGGTATTTGTGTTGCAGTTTCTCTTTGTTTCTTCCTTCTGGAAGAGAATGTTGTTATGTAATTAAACTACTATCCAGTTGGGAAGACTGTGGTCCGTGACTGTGACCCTTCCTTAAAGTTCTTATCATTATATCTTTTTGCCTATTTGTAGACCAACAGGTTCATTTTTGCTTGACACTCTCAAATCATAATCCCTTTAATTCTCTGTGCGACAATGACTGGAAAACGGTCATTTAAAGACATAGGCAAAATAAAGCGAAAAGTGATAACACTCACTTAGATGCTATGCAAGGTAAATCAAAGGCATGTTTTAAAAAGGCGATTATGAATTTCTAGCAGAGGTAGTAGAGAGGCCTCTTGAAGGGTAATCAATATTTTTAGGAGATAACAGATAGTTTGGAAAATTGACTGGAGGGAAATTTTGAATGGTTTGTTTATTACTTAATTTATTTCTTTCATTATTAAAATGTTTACTCAATATTATTTGTTTATCTTTTTATTTATTTATGAGGTTTCTTAAGGTAATAAATATTTTGAAGGAATAAAACCTATTTTGGGATATTGATTAATTTGGAGGGTAGATTAAAATGTTGTTGTTTTTTATTCATTATTATTTTTTATTTTTAAAATTTATTACTTTCATCGCCAAAATATTTATTTATTTATTTTGATTTTTATTTATGTGTTGAAGGCGCCTTCTGAAGGGTTAAAATTATTTTGGGGGATAACAAATATTTGAAAAAAAAAAAAAAAAAAAAAGAAACTGATATTTTCTTTATTTCTAAATTTGTTTCTTCCATTGTTAAGACATGTTAATTAATTAATTCATTAATTCATTCATTTATTTTCATTTGTGTATTTAAGTGGTCTTCTGTAGGGTTATAAATAGTTTTTGTAGATGCCAAATACTTTGAAAAGAAAAAAAAAAAAAAGATTTATCTACAGGGTAGACTGGATTGTTCATTTTAATATTAATTGTTTCTTCGTCCTTTAAACTATTTAATTTATTATTTCTTTTTTTTTGTTTATTTATTATTATTTATTTATTTATTTATTTGTTTATTTGTATCTATTTATTAATTCGTTTTGTCTCTGTATTTATTCTTTTTTGTCTTTTTAGTTTTGTTGTTTTATCTTTTTTAGTTATGTATTTATTCATTCATTTATTTATTCATTCATTCATTGTGGATGAAATACTTTTTAATAGGCTAACTAACCTCTGGTCAGCATGTGCATCACTTTTTATTTCATCATTACTGAAATACTGTTGACCCGGTAATAAAAGCCATATTCATTAGTGCCAAAGAATGTCTAAATAAATGGAATTGTGCATAATTCCAGTTAAGTTTTATTCCACGTTGGATTATAAAATTATAAGTAAAGTGATATATATTTTAAATACATTATTATTAAAGCTCTAAAATGGCCACTGGACAGTTCATGTTTCGGATTTAAGAAGAAGGGTAATAAAGTAGAGCACCTCCTACGAAATGAGAAAGTCTAAGAAATGAATCCAGTGAAGTCTCGATCAGTCTGCACATCCATAGTCTGCACAGTCTTCTGATCGGATATGCAGACTGGTGTGACTCTGCTCAGCCCACAGTTAATTTTGTAGGACAATTGCTGTGCGCCGGGTCATATGGTATTACCTATGGAATAGATAAATAAATCAATACTAAATCCCCCAATATTAAATTCCCCCTATTGGACCTCAACATTACTACCTTTCAATGGCAGTATGCCAGTTTTTATTGCACTCTGTCCCTTATTAGGGGAAAAACTAATAGCCAGAACTCATCTTCTTTTTATGTCTTTAATATTAAACACAAAATAAGATAAATTTATAACAATCCTACAACAACTTCCTTTATCTAGTGACAGCCACCGTGTCAACACACAATTACAAATGACTTAAACATTTGTACAATATATAGTCTATGTGTGCATGAAAGCGATGGAAAGACCCAGTGCGCTGCGCGGTCACATATAGTAGTCAGCACCTCTGATATGATCTTCCCAGTCAGGTGTTACTTTAACATTTTATTTGAGATTGGCCGACAACGAACTGTATTTACGCAATTTAAATAGTAATTGTTTACTTCAGATAGACAGGAGTAAACTCATTTGGGCCTTATTAAACAAAAAAATTGTCTTTCGGGCATCATCACGAAAACATGGCTATATAATTTTGACCCCTTTAAACCCCACTTTTATATAGTAAAACTGGGGTTTACAGGGGTATACATTATTTTTCTTATTTCTGCTCAAAAACATAGGTTGTGGGTACAATCTATGTTTTGAGCAGAAATATGAAAAATATCAGAGTTTTTTATCTGAAAATTTTCCGTTTTTGGAGGTGAAATTTTCTATATATTTGAATAGGCGTGTTTTCGTAATGTGCGGATAGCGAAGCATTCGCTGCTCTATTTTAGAATCACTGAATACTGTAGATTATTAACAATATAGACTGCAGACCCTGAAAAAATACGTAGATATGCAGGATGGTCTGAATATGTGTGTTCTGTGCTGTTCAAACATTTTCGCCTGGCGCGGGGTTAAAAAAAAACTTGCACAGCTGACAAAAAATGCGATTCACCTGATAACGCAGCGAATCAGGCTGAGCGAACTCACATGTTGGTCATATTTTGATTGAACATTTAAAGACGTAGGAAAACAGTGTAGACCAGATCAGACCCAGAACGCGGCGTCTGATCTGGATCTACACTGTTAGCATTGAATCTTAGACTGGCTCCCGTCTGATATATGAATCAACATAAAAAAGTATCTACATTTTACAAAAATCCTATCTTTTGGAATGTTCTTCTCTCTGATTTGGTTGACAGTTATGAGTTTGCCACAGAATTGCTACTACATCCACCTTATAGCTCAGACTTGGCCATTTGAGATTTCTGTGTGTTTCCTACAATGTCGAATAGTCTACGAGGACAAAAATTTAAAAGCATTGAGTAGCTAAATATAGCTGATTTGGCTTATATCACGTGCTCCGCGCGTGAACTGAAAAACAGGAAAGTGCATTCAAGTGAAGGGTCAGGTAAGGGTGTTTTTTTATTTATTAGAGTTGCCTATTAAATTTTCATCACCCCAACATTTGTTGTGTTCACTCATTACATTTCAATGTGTTTACATGACTTTTACAGTACTGCGTATGAAGACACGAGGAATGACAATGAAGCCGAAGCGAAAAACTTTACAGTGTTTTCTTCTTTTGGTGTTTGGTGTTACTGCTTTGGTTATATGTAAGTTATGTTTTAATATTTTGGTTTACTTCAGTGCCATGTACAGTCTAACTTCAATGAGTCGAACATCTTTGGGACCATGGAAATTTGTACTAGGCATGGGTACTTTGAGCCACTGGAGGTTAATAATAGAGTCAGGAAGCAAATGGTGTAATTTAGACATGTCTGTTCGCTATAAAATAATGGTATGTTTAATAAAAGACGATTCTAAGAAGTATACACAACATAAATTTTTATGATAAAAAGAAAATTTCTTTAAAATATCCATAAATGTTTGTTTCGTGACGAAAACACGCACATATAATTTTGACATCCTTAAACCCCACTTTTATATAGTAAAACTGGGGTTTACAGGGGTATACACTATTTTTTCTTATTTCTGCTCAAAACATAGATTGCGGGTACTCGTTAGCACCGCCTGGATGAGGCGGTTCTAACGAGTACCCACAATCTATGTTTTGAGCAGAAAAATGAAAAAAATATCAGAGTTTTTTTGTTTTGTTTTTTTTATCTGAAGATGTTCAGTTTTGTGAGGTGAAATTTTCTATATATTTGAAGAGGCATGTTTCGTAATGTTTTGAGTTGTTGGAATAATTTCAAAGTAGGAACTTAAAAACTACTTTAAATCAGCCACGGTAAGTGAGCCATCGGTGTTCGAGTCATTGCAGTTTTACTTTAGTTTTCAGAGTTTCGAAAGTGTCGGAACATTCTCTGCGAATCTGCTTTTGAAATCTTTTAGAAAGTTAATTTATAACTTTTGTTATGATTTACTGCAAACCCTTTTGTCGTAAATATTTTTTTTCTATTCGTTAATTTTAAAAGCAGATCGAATAGTTTCACTTTTTATTAAAATTCAAATGGCTACAAATTATGCAGAAATCGGTAGAGTAGGTAATTCAACGAGTTCCATTTGTTCGAATTTTCTGAAAGTTTCACAATAATGTTTTAACATTAATAATAAAAATTAAACCTCAGCAAAGAAATATACAGAATACTTTCTGAGATAAAAAATCCAAAACATTACCAGATCAATTTACTTTAGAAATTGCTTAGGTCAGACCAATGTTTGGCCGTAATTTTAATTTAAGGGTAAATCTTGAGAACAATTGAGAACAAAACCACAGTAACAACAACAACAACAGCAAAAAAAAAAAAAAAAAAAAAAAAAAAAAAAAAAAAAAAAAAAGGAAACGGTTTTCGAATAAGATATTCAATCAGAACAAAATATTTTCATTTAAAATAAAACGCCAAGCTAAAATTGTCTTTCCGAGTGATGTCGAAAGGACAGTAGGAATGACACGTAACGCGATCAGTAATATTCAGACAGCTTAATAAGTCTCTGTTATGTGTACCCCTATGTTTCTTCATAATATACAATCTTCCTTATTTCCCATATTATACGGTGAAAATGCCAACACACACATAGCTCAGTATAAGTGGGTGTCAAAATTAATATTTCTCTTATACCTGCAGAAAAATATATATGTTGTGAGTACTCTTTTAGAAGAGCCTCTGTGAGTACCCACGACATGCACTTTTATTAAGAAAAAAGAAAAATATCAATATTTTAGTTTACAAGAATGTCTTATCTAGAGTTATGGTCAAGAAGTATAAACTTTACATGAGTGTCTTAACACTATGTGCACCAAACTTGATATGAAATTTAACCCTAGAAGTCTCTTTGAAAATGATACCTGTCGACAGTATCAGACTCTATTTTTGCTGGAAGATGTATGACAGTTTTATATGTAAGCAACTGGTCTAATCAGTCTAATGAGTACCCAAAACATATGCTTCGTCGAGACAAAAGAAAACATCAATTCTTGGGTAAGTAAATCGTGGTTGGAAGAGTGTATTTTCATCAATTACTTGCCCGTGTACAAATAATAAAATATAATCTCCACAGCCCTGAGAGAATGAAATCATTAGATTATTCGAGCCACAAGAAGAGAAAATCTATTTACAGGTGTATGCGAAATCTACAGAGTTCTAACGCCATGTCGTCCTGTACATGTGTACTCACGCACACATGCGCACACACGCGCATACAAATACACACGTATCTGTAATTTATCTTTGATTTTGAACAGTACCTTAAATGTTCACTGGAAAAAAACGTGCTTATGAGTAGGAAATTAGCAGTTATGTTAACAAAAATATATTAACCTATCGTAGGCTGTACTTAAGGCACCGTTTTTATTCGGACAAAACATGGCGGCCTCGGAATGATACCCCACAACAGTGGATGACTTTTCCGCTGTACGTATTCCTTTTTATCGCTGTAAGTACATTCTTACTTCTCTTATGTGACCTATAGCGTGTTCTCCTTCCAAACATCCTTATCTCTTTATCTATTCTTGTATTTCTATTTATATATGTATTTGTGCTGTTTTGGTTTTAAATGCCCTTTGCTTAGTACTACTAGCTACGGCTCGGCTGTTTTGGTTCTAATTTTTGACATGATCTAAAAGCACCGTCTTTCAGTGGGCATTGCATGCTCGAACACCGATATCAAGAATGGAGTTATGCTAAACGAATCATAATTTTAAGTTTTACAGATGTTTTTTGCTCACATGAGCACAAATTGTGCTCAAGGTGAGCTGTTCTGATCGGTCAATATTCGTCGTGCCTCCTGTGTCGTCCGTCGTGCGGCGTCAACAATCTGCTTTAAAAGCCTACTCCTCCTACATCCCTAGGCCAAATGACTCGAAACTTGGTAGGAAGCATCGGCGTGAATTGTAGATCAAAAATAGTTAAAATCGTCTCGACCGGAAATCGACGGCCATCTTGAAAAGCTATTTTTCGCTTCTTCTCCTGAACCAAAAGGCCAATTGACTTGAAACTTGACAGGAAGCATCGGGGTGACTTGTAAATAAAAAAGCTAAAATCGTTTGAATCAGAAATTCAATATTGCCGTCGTGGCGGCCATCTTGAAAATCTATTTTTCGCTTCTTCTCCTGAACCGAAAGGCCAGTTGACATGAAACTTAGTAGGAAGCATCGGGGTGACTTGTAGATAAAAAAGCTAAAATCGTTTGAATCAGAAATTCAAGATTGCCGTCGTGGCGGCCATCTTGAAAATCTAGTTTTCGCTTCTTTTCCTGAACCAAAAGGCCAATTGACATGAAACTTGGTAGGAAGCATCGGGGTGACTTGTAGATCAAAAATAGCTTAAATCGTTCCGATCGGAAATCCAAGATGGCCGTCGTGGCGGCCATCTTGAAAATCTATTTTTCGCTTCTTCTCCTGAATGAAAGGCCATTTAACTTGAAACTTGGTAGGAAGCATCAGGGTGACTTGTAGATCAAAAATAACTAAAATCGTTCCGATCGGAAATCGAAGACGTGGCGGCCATCTTGAAAATCTATTTTTCGCTTCTTCTCATGTACCAAAAAGCAAATTGACTTGAAACTTGGTAGGAAGCATCAGGGTGACCTGTAGATCAAAAATAGCTAAATCGTTTCGATTGGAAATCCAAGATGGCCGCCGTCCATCTTGAAATCTATTTTTCGCTTCTTCTCCTGAACTTAAGGGCCTATCGACTTGTAAGTCGGTAGGAAGCATTGTAGTGACTTGTAGATCAAATGTAGCTGAAGTCGTTTCGATCGGAAATCCAAGATGGCCATGGCGGCCATTTCGAAAATCTATTTTTCGCTTCTTCTCCTGATTCAGAAGGCCGACAGACTTGAAACTTGGTAGGAAGCATCGGAATGACTTGTAGATCGAAAATAGCTAAAATCATTCTGATCAGATATCAAAGATGGCCGCCATGGCCGCCATCTTTAAAATCTATTTTTCGCTTCTTCTCCAGAACCAAAAGGCCAATCGACATGAAACGTGGTTAGAAGCATCGGTGTGACTTGTAGATAAGGAAATAGCTAAAACTTTTTCGATGGGAAATCCATCTTTAAAATCTATTTTTCGTTTCTTCTCCTGAAACGAAAGGTCGATTGTCTTGAAACTAGACAGGAAGCATCGGAGTGACTAGTAGATCAAAATAGTTAAAATCATTCTGATTGGAAATCCAAGATGACCGCCATGGCTGTCATCTTAAAAATTTATTTTTCACTTCTTCTCCTGAACCGAAAAGCCGAGTGACTCCAAACTTGGTAGGGAGCATCAGGGTGACTTGTAGATAAAAAGAGCTAACATCGTTTTGATCAGAAATCCAAGATGGCGCCATGGGCGCTATCTTAAAAATCTAGTTTGCACTTCTCCTGAACCGAAAGGCCAGTTTATCTGGTAATCAGGTGAGCGAATGGCCATCTCGGCCCTCTTGTATAGACATTTTAAACTTTACACATACCAAATATCCAATCCAAGTGCAATATTACTATAGCAATATTTTTTTTTATTTATTTTTTGTTTGTTTTTGTTTTTGAGTTGAGATGGGCGGGTATTTTGGGTCAGGCAAACTTACTGACCAGGTTTTCTGAGCGTAAAAACAAACGATACAGGTAGTCTGCCAGAATACAACAATGCCTAAGCGATTTTCGTTCTTGCAACTCAAATTTAGTCCTGTACCGTGACATTTAAACACTACTAAACCAGAGTAAGCGTGAAACGCAGAAATAATTTATTTATTTATTTTTTTGTAAAAAGAGACAAAAAAAAAATGGTCAAATCACTCATGGGGTGATGCTTAGCAATACTAAAATGCAGAGAATAAGAAGCATGCGAAAATTCAATGATTTTGTTGTTGTTGTGAAACCATAAACATGACCTATTATATTTAAACAGATAAAAATAAACAAACAAACAAACAAAAACAAACAAACAAACAAACAAACAAACAAAACAAACAAACAAACAAACAAACAAACAAATGACATATTGCATGGATACACAGATCAAACGCATGTTTCGATTTTCAAGACTGATCCCCGTTAAATTAAAGTGCACGTAGGTTAACATTGCATGGACTTGTTAACGTTATAAAATTCTATCGCTAAGAACGAGTCAGCTCCCGATATGGCCCGACAAATCTAATTCCAGTGTCTGCTGAGACAACGCATTCATTTTTTACCTCAAACTACACGTCCAACAGCTATTTTTGCTCGAAATATCCGTAAAATGATTATTGGCCCTGCTCAAAATATGCAACAGTAAAAAAAAAAAAAAAAAAAAAAAAAAAAAAAAAACGGTATGTAGGTACTCAAAACTACTCCAACGAAACGAAATGAATGGAAAAGACATATCAAAAGGCAAATATGAACATGAAATTAACATGTTTTAGAATGTATAAATCCTACCATAATTGTATCATGATGAATGATAATGTCATGTCTCAAGCAACCTCTGAATTTAATTACTTAGCAGCAATCGTATCCACATGTTTTCACGATGTATTTTTATTTTTGGGATTGTCTACGAATAACTAAGCATGGAAGAAGAACATTGGTGCATTACTAAGCTAGAGATAGTATTTGGGTAAATAAACACAAGTATTTTATTGATTAACTATCGTTATTCTCAGAGGAGTCAAGTGCTCGCTCCGTTGTGGCCGCCATTTCATTGCTGGAATAAATGATGCCATAGTCACATCCTCCGATTGCTTTTATATAAAAATGTACTCTTCTAGTACATCCCTCTATATAAGGCACATTTAACCCAGTTTAGATTGAATACCCCCTAACTATATATAAGATGGGACCAATTTCAATTTTAGGTATGTCAGGCTATGTAATTTATTTATTCCTAGAAACAAATGGCCAAATTATTTGCAAACAGTGGATACCATAATCAGACGCCGCATTTTGCAAGAATGCGGCTTCTGATTTTGATCTTCTCTGTTTGCCAATTACCCTTTTAAGGGTCTCCGGACTAAAATGTGTGAATACTAGTATTTTGATATTTTCTTATTACTCCACAAAACATATTGTGATATTAATTAAAAGCCCTTCAAGGAGGCGCTTTTAATGAATACCACTTATTCTTGTGGGGAAATAAAAATAATATTGATGTCTCTCTTATCTAGAGTTATATAAGCCGTAGCATTTTCACCATATAATATGGGAAAAAGAATGTAACAAAAAAATTGAAAAGCTGGTTTAAAAACAATGAAAATTCTGAAAAGTCCGCTCAATAAAACAGACCGTATAAACCCATGTTTTACTCTATATTATGGAGGGATATTAAGGTACACATAAAGTGGATTTGTTAACGTAACGCATAAGTAGTCAGAACTACATGTACTTCGCTCTTCCTAATACACTATGCCCCCACCCCTATTCTTCGAAATTACTTACATGTATTTTCAGATAAACTTTCGTTTTAAATTAAGTTTTTTTCAAACTTCTGGTAGATTTTCCGCCATGCTCTCAAGGGAGGCAACTTATGTAGCTTTTTGTTTGCTTTACTGCACACCAGTCCGCCTCTAAAAAGAGAACACTATTTAAGAAAAGAATTGATTATCGAAGGAGTAAAATTCTTTCCTGAAAGAGTATGCCTCTTTGTAGAAGGGGTCGAAACCAGTTTTGAAGCTCCACCTACACTGAAAGACTGTTAATGTTTTACTTCTTTCTTCCAGCGTCTGAATTCCACGAAAGTCTGGCATTCGGTGATGCACCCCTGTTAATTTATTAATAAGGGTGTAATGCTATAAGTTAAAAGTTCCCTTACCTGCTACCATGGTCCCAATTTAGATCCAGGTTGTTAGTGTGATATGATCACTTGAGTCAGCAACAGACCTTGGATTTTTGTGCCCTCTTCATCACTTTGAAGACACGTGACATTGTTCCGCCATGTGATATCCCAAAAACTCTAAAAACTGGAATGGTCAATTGACTTTTGTAGGACCCAACACAGCCAAAATATTTCTTTCAGAAACCTCCTGTTGCCTGAAAGAAACTGATTAATGCAGTCTTTTTACCGGACACTGTATACAAAATTTACTTTGTACACCTATTTCTAGATATGACTATTTTTTAGGTTACCAAAACAATGTGATTTCAATAGTAGTCTGGTTCCATTTCCTCTAGATTATTTTTTTTAACAGTAATGTTGAAGTTAGAAGGTAGGGGTACATGTCGGAAGACATTTGACATCTGATGAGCGGTTAAAGTAACATAGACGGGATTACAAAACCAGAATGGTCACTTTCATAGCGGTTCCGTGATTCTATGTAAACACGATAGGAAATTAAGTCGCGTATACCGATCATATGACCAATCGTTTGTTAGCGGAAAACAATGAACTAGCGAGGTTTTTGTCTGCCTTTCCAGCTGGGATTAGCCATTGCTGACAAACGTTTTCGTTCCTCTGTGGTAGAGGAAGGAAATGCGTATCATGACTACTGTTTGCATATGATTGTCGCCTTAAACAATGCAGTTAGATGACATTTATCATTTGTGTCCGTTTTATTGTGGGTGCACGGGCGCCGCCATCTTAATTTACGCCGGCATATGTTTAGTTGATATTTCTCTCATAAAACTGGCTTCAGAAAGCAGTCGTTTATTTCCATAACTGTGCATTGTAAGATCATTCAAAGCCATGACATGTGTCAGAGCGCATGCACAAATATAACCGATGCAAAATGAAGACTAGGTGAGAAAATTGTCAGATTCTTTCTGCCCCGGCTTACTTCCTGTTTTGCTTCAGCTAATAAAGTTTGTATCGCTTCGCCACCTGCATTTTAGCGCCGTTTGACCGATGGAGAACGACACCGTACATTCATATTCAACGTGTAGAAATGTCTACGGCTTGATAGAAGTCAGTCGTCTTCGGCCACTGCAACTATTTAGCCCTGAAGTTTCTGTTAAAGCAACAACAAGACAGGCTTTGTACTATGTATTGGTTACCTAAGATTGATTAAAAACCTATAAATCAAGGTTTATCACCAATTCAAGCTCCTGTACCACTGAACTTGCTAAGTTATTAACATCATTGCCTTACTACCATCAAAACTCATGGCCGGCCTCGGTGGCTCAGTTGGATGCGCCGTCCGACTGGAGACCAGGAGGTCGCGGGTTCAACCCCCGCCGAGGTCGGCAACATTCTTTCGTGGAGATTGATCATGAAATATTTTCTACGGTCATTCTCTCCCTTCCGCTGATTCAAGAAGGGCAGTTGTCAGTTTCTGGTGAAAGAATGTGCACAATACTGGTTAACCGCTTAGAGGACTAAGCCTGCCCAGTAAACGTGTGGTTAGGTAAACTGACCGCGCTCGACATGACCCCATTGGGTTGACTGGGCCGTAAAACCTCAACACAAACAAAATCAAAACTCATGGAGTTAGAAATTATGGAAATAGTTTACGAAAGATCAGGCAGGAATTTGTTTTGGCCAGTTAAAAATTCTGATGAAGCATTTAATAAACTAAAGTCAAGAGGATTTCGCGTGTCCAATTTGTGAACATATATTTTTTCTATGTTTTATACAATTGTGCCCCATAATTTAATCAAAGAGAAACTTACAGCATTAATCGAGTGTACTTTTCAAAGGGAAGGCTCTCCTTATCTTGCTTGTAATGGTAGGAATGTTTGTAATGCATCATCATACCTTTTAAGGAAAATTTTCATTACATTTGGCACTAAGTTACATAGACAAATTGATTGAATGCCGATGGGTATCTTATAGCAGATTTGGTTTTGTTTTGTTATGAAAGAGATTTTATGATGTATCTTTTCTAGTGATACACAAACTTATATTATTGAAGCTTTTAACTCAACTTCCAGATACTTGGACGACCTTTTGAATATCAACAATCCTTACTTTGAAGGAATGGTTATCAAATTTATCGTACTGAATTGCAATTGAACAAAGCTAATTCTTACGAACGGAAGCCGTACTTTTAGATTTGCATTTATTAATTTCTAATGGTTTTGTTTCATTTAGAATTTATGACAAACGCGATGATTTTCATTTTGACATTGTTAATTTCCCGTTGTTTTTTTTTTGGATGGCGACGTTCTTCGTGTCCCTTCTTATGGTGTTTACATTTTCAATTTTTTTCGGTTTGCAAGAGTGTCTAGTCATTTGGCTGAATTCAATGCTCATAACAAAACTTTGACTGTCAACCTTTTCCAACAGGGGCATTGTTCCCATAAATTTAGGAAAGCTTTTTCTAACCTTTATCGTCGACACTACAAATTGGCCTCTGAATACGATACCGGCCTGAAGACACTTCTGCTACAAACCTATCAGAACCTGCATTTTACGATGACGGTGTATAAGTTTCGAACAGTTGTAGGAAAACCTGAATTTTCTGACCATTTTAGTGCGATTGTCATATGTTATGAACGAATGGGTTTAACATTGATGCCATCAAACAATCTGCTTGCTTAACGGTTCATCCAATCACGGTTGACCACTTTGTTTACCTCTTTAATTGCACGCCGGTGGGTCGGGGTTCCTCCTCCTTGCTTCATTTTAAGCTTTACCTGTGAGTTATTTATTGCCCGTAATGATTCATGGAGGAGTTAGAAGATCTCCATGCGGACCAAACAAATGTATGTTTTTACCATAATGGAAACTGGGGGCGAGGGTTGGGATTCTGTACAGCTGGCTTAAGCCCTCCCCCACTCCCCAGTAATTAATTACTGAGTGTTTCAAGGCGGTACTTCCATATTTTATTGTGGTATTTTTTGATTGTTAGATAGTGTGTTACTTTCTAATGTTTTTCTTTAACATCTATATAAGTTTAAGATATATTCAGTTAAGTTTGGGTAAAAAAAAAAAAAAAAAAAAATGCCAACTCTGCTTGTCATCTGTTCAGTTTGTGGCTGCTTTGTCTGTCTTTCCATTTGGTGTTGGGGCTTGATGTGGATCTGATTGTATGAGTTCCTGAGTTCACTTATTTACTTTGATACCTCCAAAATGTAGCTTTTGTTCTTCACTTTACTGTATTTATGAACATACGGCTGCATAACAATTAATTTAGAAAATTGTGTGTATTAGTTTGCAGTACGAATCTTTTACTCGGAGCACCGACCCTCAAAAATAATATTCCCTAAACGGAGAACCCCTCATTACTTTCATTGTATGTGAAAGGGGAAAATATGCTGATAATGAATCAGCACGTTTATGAAAGGAAAAGTGGCAAAAGCATTCATTATGGAGTGAAAATTCAATACTTTTGACTAAAGTTTACTTTTTCCATTTTTAGCTCATCTGTAACTTTTGCTCTAGGTCAGCTTATGCAATGGCCTGTTGTCCGCCGTCCGTCTGTCGTCCGTCCGTCCGTCCATCGTTAGCTTTTCACATTTTCGACATCTCCTCCAAAACCATAAGTTGGATTGAGCTGAAATTAGTAGGAGGCAGTGTGGCAACATGGAGATTCAGAATTGCTAAAATCGTTCCATTCCGATATCCAAGATGGCCGCCATGGCGGCCTTTTTGAAATTCTTCAAACGACATCTGCTGCCAAACCCTAAGTCCGATTGAGCTGAAACTTGACAGTGACACAGAGATTCAAAATTGCTAAAATTGTTCCGTTCCGATATCCAAATTCTTCAAACGACATCCCCTCCTAAACCCTAAGTCCGATTGAGATGAAACTAGTTGGGAGGCATCTCAGTGACACAGAGATTAAAAATTGCTGAAATCGTTCCGTTCCGATATCCAAGTTGGCCGCCAGGGCGGTCATCTTGAATTTCTTCAAACGTCATCCTCCTAAACCCTAGGTCCGATTGAGCTGAAACTTGATGGGAGGCATCACAGTGACACAGAGATTCAAAATTGCTAAAATCGATCCGCTCCAATTTCCAAGATGGCCGCCATGGTGGCCATCTTGAAATTCTTCAAACGACATCTCCTCCCAAACCCTAAGTCCGATTCAGCTGAAACTTGATGGGAGGCATCACAGTGACACAGAAATTCAAAATTGCTAAAATCGTTCCATTCCGATATTCAAGATGGCCGCCACGGCGGCCAGGGCGGCCATCTTGAAATTCTTCAAACGACATCTACTCCTAAACCCTAAGTCCGATTGAGCTGAAACTTGATGGGAGGCATCACAGTAACACAGAGATTTAAAATTGCTAAATTGTTCCGTTCCGATATTCAAGATGCCGTGGCGGCCATCTTGAAATTCTTCAAAAGACATCTCCTCCAAAACCCTAAGTACGATTGAGCTGAAACTTGATGGGAGGCATCACAGTGACACAGAGATTCAAAATTGCTATAATCGTTCCGTTTCAATATCCAAAATGGCCGCCAGGGCGGCCATCTTAAAATTCTTCAAACAACATCTTTTAGAACCTGTCCGATTGAGCTGAATTTAATTGGGAAGGGGAGGGGGAGGGGGGGGTGCGGAGGTGGGGGGATCACAGTGACATAGAAATTCAAAATTGCTAAAATCGTTCCAATTCGATATCCAAGATTCTTCAGTCAAATTGAGCCGAAACTTGATGGGAGGCATCGGGGTGAAATAGAGATTTAGAATTGCTGAATCATTCAGTTCCAGTTCCAGTATCCAAGATGACGGCCATGGTGACAATCTTGAAACTCTTCAAACATCAGATTCTGAATTGCTAAAGGCAATCTGATCTGATAGCCAAGATGGCCACCTTGGCACAATCTAACATCTCATGATCAGCCAAATCCAGGTGTGCGATATCTGGCCCACGGGCCTCTAGTTTAAGATTTGTTAGCAGACAGTATATACGTACTCATTTATCATTCTTATTTTTGCTTTGAAGTTTACTGAGGACCAAACATTAAAAACATTAAAACAAATGACTATAAAGTTACAGTCCATGTTGTATTGATTTATTTGAAGGATACGTACATTTTGGTTGCCAGAGCAACAAAAGAGTGCTTAAAATGCAAAATACTTCCATTAAATAGCTTCAGATATAAATTCAAAGCCACTGAAGGTAGTTTCATGAAACTCAAGACAACAATAGAAAACAACAAACTGATCATGCACCATTATGTGACTTGCTCGTAAAATAGATTTTCAGTTGCTGTGGCAATAAATATAGAAAACAAATACATGGATCCACACTGTTCTGAGTACTTAGAAAAATTGCTTGGTAACACCTTCTAAAAGTGCCCAGAACAAATATTTTCATGGAGAAATAGCTCATAGAAACTATCCAGAATAGACTGATTTTTATGAATCAGCAGTTTGTTTCTCAGATGTTCACATGCACACAGTATAAAAACACAGCTATACAAAATGTGTTCTCCTATGAATTCTGCACCAGCTGATCTAGGCCTCCATTGTTTGCGCGTCCGTCTATCCAAATACTTAGGATAAAAATGGCAATTAGTGAAAAAACAAAAAAAAAAAAAACAATAAAAAAAAAACAAAAAAAAACAAACAAACAAAAAAAAAAAAAAAAAAAAACAAAAAAAAAAAAAAAAAAACAACAACACCAAAAAAAAAAAAAAAAAAAAAAAAAAAACAACAACAAAAAAACAAACAAACAAAAAATCTTAAGGTTTATAAACAGAAACATTATTAAATTTCAAAAAATTATGCATGCCTTCATATATCCAAGTTTTTTTTACATATATCATGGGGTAACAGGGGATAAACAATGTATACACTTGTAATGATTTTCAAAATCAGTCTTACTGTTTCCAAGACTGTCTTAACTGCGCATGTATCATTTGATTTCACTTACTTTACTATTTCTATAGTCTTTTTTATAGACTTAACACGATCTGGTGGGGTATTATGGTTTCACGTTGGTCCGTGTGTGCGTCCGTCCGTGTGAAAGTCCACGTGTGTCCGGACCATAACGCGATTAAATATCAATGTATTTTCAACAAACTTGGTGTATGCGTTGATATTGTAGAGATCTGGTTTGGGATTACAAATAACCAAATTTCGCCGATTTTTGACAGTATATTTGTCCGCCACATGATAGCGGTGAGGAGTCATTGTTTAACGTTTTCTATTTAGAAAAGATACAAATTCTTGAGGTCATCTAAGTTTTCCCTTAATTTTGTAAAATTTAAATTATAAAGTAGGCTCTTAGAGCTCTACAAAAGCTTAAACACTGAGGTTTGTCCAACTTCAGAGGGCATAAATCTACCAGAGTGTTTTTCTTTTAGTTTTGACAGGTTCAAGATAAAATAAAAGAACGAAAGCAAATAAACAAGCTCTCTGATCCAACACAAGGTACTTATACTGCCAGACATGACCCAACACGAATAATCGCCCCGCAGACAGCTACAAAGCTCCACAAAGAACAACAACAACAACAACAATAATAACAATAATAATAATAATAATAAAACTTATCGTGTCTTTGTTATCTTACGATGAAGCATAGCTGAAAAATCTCACGTCTGCCGTGGGAATCGAACCCGGTCCTCCCGGTTAAAAATCCAATGCTCTAACTACTGAGCCAAAGAGTCGACTCTCATGTCTAAGAATGGGACTCGTCCGGGATTAGATTTTACTTAGCCAAAAATGGCTTCACGTCATCATCAGAGCATTCCTTCCTTCGATTATCTGCCTTGGCAGATTACGCATAGCTTCTAAGTATATATTTAATCTCTGACAACTGCGTCAGGGAGTCGACTCTTTGGTTTAGTGGTTAGAGCATTGGGTGTTTAACCGGGAGGACCGGATTCGACATTGGATTTTTAACCGGTAGGACCGGGTTCGATTCCCACGGCAGGCGTGAGATTTTTCAGCTATGCTTCATTCTTTTCTTACGACTCTCATGTCGTAAGATAGGGGCTCGTCGGAATAGGACTTTATCTAGCCGAAAAGGCTTCGCGTCTTCATAAATGATGATTCCATTGAAAAGGGGATTGTTACGGCCTAGCACTCTTGCCTTCGATTATCTGCCTTCAGTCTCCGACAATTGCTTCAGGGAGTCGACTCTTTGGCTCAGTTGTTAGAGCATTGGATTTTTATCCATGAGGACCGGGTTCAAATCCCACGATCGGCGGGAATTTTTTCAGCTATGCTTCATTCCTTTGTTACAACTTTCATGTCATAAGAGTTTTTGTACACATTGTTAACGCTATCAGACACCCGAGGCATACGGATGCACTGATGCACTCGTGTGCAGAGCCTTGCTTTCACACATGTACACTTTGTGCCGCCATCTGTATTCTAACACTACCATGTCTACTTTTTACACGTTCAGAATGGGCTAGATGTACTGATGGTCTAGAAACCTTTGTCGACCTTCCGCTGGCAAGTTAAGAGCACCAGTCCATCCAGCACACACACATATTACCTGTTATATCTCCAACATACCAACATGTACTAACAGTATATTTATTTGTTTTGTTTTTTTAGAAAATTGTCTTGGGAAATGAAATGTAAGCTTATAAAATCATAAAATATGTTTATCATATCTTCGTATATAGTTATGGAGGCAGACTGGCAGATGAGCCGAGCGCAGAACCGAAGTAGGAAAGACACATGCGAAATTTTTCCACCGGTCAAAATAATACATGCAGGTAATTTAATGTTTTAAAAACAGTAATGTGATACAAAGTGGGTAGCCTATGTACCTATATATTGGTACATCTAGCCACAGTTGTTCAAAGCGTCCTTAGCCTAATGAGCTCGTTAGTGGTCAAAATGTTAACTGTCCTAGTAAGTACAATATCTAATTCACATGTATTTATGCTGAAAAAATGTGAGTAGCTTTTACAAAAGCTACTCACAGTTTTTCAGCAAACCATTTAGCGTATATGCCATATCTAATGATCAAGGTTATTTAATGATCAAGGATATCGTTAGTTTTGAACAACTAGGCCCTGGTCCCATACTTGTCAGAAAATTGGAACAAATACAACCTACTACTTGTTGTTAAGTATATATCTGCTAGATGAGTGGCAGACAGTACAGAAACTGATCAGACTATAAGGCTCTATCTTAGGTGTGAGGGATAGATAGAAAAGTCCGTCCAGAGGATCATTGCAGATAGTGATCGCGAGAGACGGACTTTTCTATCTACCCCTCAAACCAGTGATACATTCTTTTTTTTTTTTTTTTTTTTGCACACCTTTCATTTCTTAACGTAGAATTTTTAACAATGCCGTCTATTCGATTGCTGACGTCCGCCATATTGTGATGACATTACTGTGGTGTTTAATGATGTCTTTACCTTCACTGAAATAAGCCTTAACGATGACGTACGTGACGTACATTAAAACCAGTGCATATCAAACACGTGAGAATTCTCGATTTTTTTCCTTACGCTGGGTAAGATAACTTGGGTAGGATAAAAATTTCTATCCCAGGGTCAATTCCAGGATTTTCTTATCTGGTGTGCAAGAAAGTACAGAACCTTATCAGACGCCGAGTTTTGAGGCATCAGCTGATCTAGGTTTTCGTTTTGCTCAAGACCGGGCGGCTTATATGTGTTACACTACTCAGCCTAGTCTGTCCCAATCATTACTGTAAATACCATTGCTAAATACAATTGCCTTTGCAGGGCAATACGTGCTTACATTTTGTTCTTAAAATAGCAGTGTATTATCCCATTTACACGAAGTGTCCCATAAAAGGGAATTAACAAACAGTGTAGACCCAGATCAGACCTGCACAGAACGCGGTGTCTGATCAGGGTCTGCCCTGTTTGTATTTAGTACAGAAATTTCTATAAAACATGGTGATATTAAAAAAGAACCTGGCATCCCTTTTATTAGAAATGAATCGGTGCAAGTATTCTGGAAGAAGAATCCACTCGGCATAAATGGGTAAAAAGTGTTTTTTTGTTCTTCATTTGTTAAAGTTTTAAGGGGCCTGTATAGGTTGGTACCGAGATTTTTGCCAGTATTTACTTTATTATCTCGACTTTTGTGGCTTGCTGATTGTTTTCTGCTTCCGTGCTTATTCTGAAATGAGCCCAATCAATAGGAAATAAATGAATAAATGTGTCATTATATTAGGGGCCTTCTTTTAAATGAAATAATTGCTCCAAAGAGGAGCAAATTATTTCCTTTTAGAGAAGGCTCGAAGAGGAGAAAAGTGATTTATTTTAAAGGAGGCTCCAAGATCAAATCATTTCTTGTTAGAGTAGGCCACCGGGGCGGGGGGGGGGGGGGGTGAGAGGAGGGGATGGGGTGAAGCGGAAGAGACAAAGGTACCTACCCATGTAAGTGTTTTGAATTCCCTTTAATAGCTGGGCCTGGTTGTTAGCTCACGTTTACATTACTCAGGGTGAGCTATTATGATTGTCCGTCGTCTATCGTCGTCCGTCTTCCGTCTTCCATCGTCCCTAATTTGACAAGAGGTCACAGTTTTAACCCGATATTCACGAAACTTGCTCAGAATGTATGTCTCCCCAAAATGTAGGTCGGGGCTCAAACTGGGTCATTTTGGGCTAAAGTCTACATTCCAAATGAAATCAAAACCTTGCTTGTACTCAGGGGTCATTTTTTCAGTAATCATCATGAATTCTGCTCACAGCGCTTGTCTTGCTTATTTCTAGGTCAGATTCGAAAGTGGGGCAAAACGTTGCTTACCTATGCAATCAAAGCAAAACCTTGTAAATAGTTTAGAGGTCACATTTTTCAGTAATAATCTGGAATGCTGGAATCTTTCTCAAAATGTTTGACTAAATGAATTCTTGTTTAAGTTCAAAATTTGGTCACTTGGAGTAAAAAAAGAATAAGTCACCTGAATCAAAAGAAATCGATGTTAACACTCTGGTGGTCACAGCTTTCAGAAGCATCATGTATCTTGCTTATAAATGCTTCTTTTGATGACTTCTTCAAATCCGAAACTTGGTCGGTTGGGGTTTAAAATATGGTCACCAGACTAAATCAAAGGAAAACCTTGTAAACACTCTAGCGCTCAATTTCTTTTTGACGTAAACGTCACGAATCTTGCTCCAAATTTTAGTTTTGATATTTTTAGTTCAAGTTTAAAACTTGGTCACTTGGGTCAAGAGTTAGGTCACCAGGCCAAATCAAAGGACAACTTTGGTAACAATCTGGAGGTAAAATGTCGTTAGTAATCATCGGGAAACTTGCTCAAAATGATTGTCTTGATAATTTGCAGTTCAAGTTTGTTTGAAACTGGGTCACATATGACATATATTTTACAGTCCAAGTCCTTTGTTAAGTTTTTTTTCGTTTTGGACAGTTTCTCAATAACTACTGTTCCTATAGTAGTGGTACTCGCATCTTAGCATGGCCTCTTGAATGCAGACATCCATATTTGACCTGGACGTGTTTCACGGACCATTAACTCTGATTTGTTTTCTTTATAGGGCCAGTTTCTGAGTAATTATTGGTTCTACAGCAATGATACTTGGTACATGCATACGTCTTGGCATGACCACTTGAATGCAGACATAAGTGTATGACCTTGGTCTGTAGTTGCAATGACTTTATTAAGTATGTTTTTGGCGTTTAGGTCAGTTTTTCAGTAAGTGCTTTTCCTGCAGCAGATATACTTAGCAAATGGACACATCTTAGAATAGCCCCTTCAATGCAGTCCTATATTTGCCGTTGACCTTTATTTCACAGTCCACTGGCTGTGTTACTTTATCTGTATGGAACAGTTTCTAATTATTTATTGGTCCTACAGCTATGATACTTGGTACATGCATATGTCTTAGCATGACCCCTTGAATGCAGACATCCGCATTTGACCTTGGCCTATGGTTCCAGAGACTTTATTAAGTTTTTGTATTTATGTCAAATCCTCAGTAAGTATTTTTCCTGCAGCAGTGATACCTGGAACATGCACAGATTTTAGCATGACCTCTTGAATGCAGTTATCCATGAGTGATCTTATTATTTTACTAGGTCAGTTTCTCAGCAGCTACTGGACTTCAGGAGTGATACTTGACCACTTGAATGCAGTCATCTGCATTTGACCATGACCCATATTTCACGGTCCATTGACTTTGTTAAGTTTTCTGTTTAAGTCAGTCTCTCAGTTTAACTATTAGACCCACAACAGTGGTTCTGTGCATATGCATACATTTTAGCATGATCTCTTTAACGCAGACATCCGTATTTGACTTTGGCCTTTAGTTCAAGTAAGTTTGTTAAGTTTGTGCGTTTTGGTCAGTTTCTCATTAAGTATTTTGCCTGCAACATTGACACTTGGCACATGCATATATATAAGAATGACCCCTTGAATGCAGTCTTCCATATATGACCTTGGCCCTTATTTTCAGGTCTGTTAGGCGCGCTAGGTTGTTTAGTTGATGATGTAATCATCATCAATCTTGGTCAGACTGTTTGTATGGATGATATCTTGGTCAGGTTCTCCTTAAGTGCTGTGATGCTGAGATGAGCGATATCATGGTGCTCTTGATTTATATTGCTTGTAAATAATATTGCCTGACCTGAAAATTAAATAAAAACAAATCCATCTTTATAAACAGATCTTCAGTATTTTTGCCTATTGTTCAAACTTTTGTTTCTCCAGTAATAAGTTAAAGCTGTCTAATTATTGCATAAACTTTGCTTTTATTGATATGCGCCGCAAGGTGACAAAACCACGATCAACAACCTACGTCTTCAAAATAGTGATTGTCACAAAACGGCGACTGTGTCGTTTGTTTGAATTTATGGCAAATCACGAAAAATGCAAATCGCAGCGAAAATCAATAAAAGTACAAAGTATGCCCGTTTTAGTACTTACACTAAAACTGCAAACTCCATACATACTTTGGTTATTGTAGACACCTTCATTTATAAGTGTTACATGTACTAAATAGCAAAATAGATGATTAAAGTGTCTGAACATCCATTGCGTTTCAGAAGCCCGATTTTGACATAAATTGATTAATGATATATGAGCTTAAGGAGAACTCGAATCGTTTCACAACATTGCTTGACTTTCTGATAAGAATGTGAAATGGCGCTCAATGCCGATTATGCTGTTAATTTAACTAAGTCTGCAGAGCCCTAAAAGAATAATTGGCAAACAGTGCACACCCAGATCTGACTCCGCTTCATGCGGCGTCTGATCAGGGTATCCACTAGTTGCATATAGTTTAGCCATTTTTCTCTAAAATTTTCTATATCACATATATAAAATTGAAATTGGACTATCCCAAAATATAGCTTGTGGCGAGTATTACCCCAAAATGGATTAGTACAACCAGATTTTAGGGGTGACAGAAGATCTTTTGGGCGTTTGGCGAATGAGCCTGTTTTATGTGCATAGCTCTACCGAATGATTTGAAACTTTATAATGCAGCCCTGTCAAAAAACTAAACGACCTTATAACATAATCGACTAGAGTAGACTCAGATCAGGTTGCACATTCGTGTAGTCTGAACCGAGTCTACTACACCAACATAATATACCTGTATGGATCTTAACCTTTTTATTAGGGGATAGGGTAGACGCTGATCAGACTGGGCTCATTTGCAGACTGATTAGGCTGTACTCTGATCGCTTTTGGTCGTTTTCTATTTGAAAAAGTCTTATGAATGAGATGGATGATGTGTTTTTATGTTTTTTTTTCGTTTTTTTTTCAGAAATATCACAGAATATAAGTTGTGAAGCGACATTTTGTCCCACTCTTGAAGGCAATAAGAGAAAAATTGAATCTTACAACTTCACTCAAGCGGAACCGTATCTTCGCCATCTCACACGAAAAAATGACCGGGAAATATTCTTCGAAGAGCGGAACTCGGCTACCATAGAAATTCCAGTTCTCGTCAGCGGAGCATCGAGCAATCATGTTCGTGAGGCACTTATTTTGTTTGACCACCTGAATACAGTTTACCATCCGTTCTATTCCGCACCGTTCTACTTCTTCGATCTTGGCCTGAAACAATCAGACATTCAACAGGTACATTTTTTTATGGCAAGAAAAACGTTAACAAGCCTTTTGTCGGGACACACTTCCTGTGTACCATATTTATTCTACTGTTTTTTCCATATCACTCGGAAAGATGTTTCTGTTTTGCGCTCTTTTAAGCTGATTAGGTGCAAATACATTTTATTATGATTGACCATATTTTATCAGAAGCCCTTTGTCTATTCTTTTTCTGCGTTTTGTTCTAAAAATTTATCCTTATATTTGATTTACGGCAAAAATTGGTCTGGTCTATTGTATTTGTACAGTAAAACGATTACTTGACGTGTGATCTAAGAAAATAGTATTTTATATTTCTTTGCTAGTGTTAAATAATTGATGTTTTATGACAATATTATGAAAATAAAAATAAATAAATAAATAAATAATAAAACAAAAACAACAACAACAAATTAATAATGAATAAATTAAAAAAATGATAAAGTAGAACTTGTTGAAAACATGCCTCTAGATTACCTACCCTACCAATTTTTACATAATTTGTAGCCATTTTTAATATGGACCAATGAAAATATTCGATTTAAAACAAACAAAAAACAATTAAAAACAATGAATGAAATAAAACTTTTTGTACATAGATAGTTACGACAATAAGTTTTGCATTAAATCATGACAGAAGTTCATGAATATACCTTTTCCGTGTTCAGCGTAGGGCAGAAAACGACTTTTCGAAAGATAGTGCAGGCCGCATCGTAGGTCCCGTGTGCATGGCTTGTTAAAATCGAATGTTTTGTTGCTTTTGTAAATTAGTTCCATGTGAAGTATAAAAAAAATATGTTGCTAATTTTTTGGTTTGAATTAAGGGTTTCTATGACGTCATCATAAAATATACCCAGATATAAGGATAAAGCGTAATATAAAAGCTAAGTGGAGACACAGGTTGGTGGCTAATTTAACCTAACAATCAACCTGCTCCATATAACTACTTTTCATGTGTGCCAAAGTGTTTACTGGGATCCATTAATAGAGACAAATGCTCTAAAGAAAGACAATAGTTTATCAGCTATATGAAATATTACCGTTTCCATGGCAACCGAGTGTAAAATGTTGGATTAAGAGGGTAGCCATAGTTAATTGTTTATATCTTAGCCTATATTCAACATAGTTCAATAATATTGGTACCAAATAAAAGGATGGGCAGTACCCTACAATTTGATATCCAAATGTTTAAAATTAGCGCATTTGCATATTCATGAATATTAATTAATACTTACTTTTTGACGAAAAACGAAAACAAAATAAAACACAAAAAAACAAAACAAAAAAAAAAACAAAAAAAAAAAACAAAACAAAAAAAAAAAAAAAAAAAAAAAAACAAACAAAAAAAAACAGTGAAGCCAAGATAATTTAATCACAAACCAGATTATGCTCAGTATAGATTTATAAAATGTGCAAATAAACATATATAAAATAATAGTTAACCTGCAGCTGGTAATCTAGTAATCCGTCAGGTAGAAATGCTAAACAAACAGGAATTGGGTTAATTAGTATCGCATGCCTTAACTTGGGGTTATGACCAGGCTTTTTTTTTATAACATATATGTTTTATGTCGTTTCAAAACATGTTAAGTAATTTTGTTTGTAATCGTAATTCCGAGCACATGAGGGCTAATATATCTTGCTTATTGTAAAATACCAATTTTAGAGTGTATTTAATATGTAAGTAGTTTTACTCACACAAGAATGGGTGTTGTTGTGATTAGTTGATCAAGTCAGGAGGCCCTTGTCATGAGGTTCACGTTTCTTGTATGTGTCAAGATACTTACGTTACTTATATGATAACAATTCAAAAGAAATGAGAGGCTGACTCAGTAAAGTATTTATTAAAGTAGAAAATTTTTCAAAAGTATTTTACTATAACAGAGGCATGATTATTGGCTCCTTACTAAGGAATATGAACATACTTATCCACATCTTTGTTTAAGTAAAAACAAAAGGATGAGAGGCTAGAAGCAATGGAAAACAATTTTGGATCAATCGTCTCTTACAATGGGTTTAAACCAAAAAACATTTCAAGGATTGCTCAGACAAATCAGCTCTTTATAAAGTCATATAGAACGACAAGAACATCTCACTTACTTCTTAAGTTAAGCTGATGCGATCGCTCATATCATCCTTTCTTCATGCATGTTAGAACATGACCCTTACAGCAGAGGTTGAAAGAAGACTCCAAAATATTTAAATGAGCTGCGAGCGGATGTTTCTAAATATCTCCTACAAAGACATGTGGTAAATGAGGTTGCAGCAGGATCCAGGATTTAAGCAGAGTGCATGACGATCTCCTAGCCATGATGCAGAATCTCAGATGGTATGACCACATCTCAAGATTGTCTTGCTTGTCGAAGACCACTCGGCAGAGAATAGTGAAAGGAGCAAGGCCGAAAGGAAGGTAGACAGGGAACTGGATATTCACCCAAGGCAGCGGAAGACAGGGACAGATGGCGAAGAAGTGTTGTAACACCATCAGTGGTACTCCAACGACCTTCACATTTAAGAGACAGAATTGAATTGAACTACTTAACTATAATGCATTATTAATTGAAAGAATATAAAAGACTGAGACTTCATAAATAGTGAATGAAACAGAAAACTGTATATGGAATGATGGTATTTCGCCGTTAAATAGAGTCTAACTGTTGGTTTTCTTTTGCTCCAGCATTTCAGTTGTTTTGTGCTGTCGAGCCCTTGTCGTTATTGCATCTCTGTAATTAATTGTTTTTTGTGTGTTCTCGGAAATGTAGCACTGATGAGTTAAGAAGCCTTAATGCGAACTGAACAAATTATGTGTCTAAGCCGCGGCAGAAGTAAGGGCGAGGATTGTGGCCACTTAAAATCAATTTAAGCCCCCCCCCCCCCCCCCCACTGGCAAATACTTTTCATTGACCTTTCTATGGCGGTTCTTCTGTCATGGTTTATTTTTGTTATAATTCGTCTTTGAATGTGTGTGTCGCTTACATACATTTTTTATTTTGGATAGCCATTTGGCCACTTTGTGGGAAAATAACTGTCCGTTTGGCTTTCCGCTAGTGATGTTTCTATTAGGGTCTAGTTATTTTGTGTTTATGTTTCTTTCCCTTTGATGTCTCTGATGGGAGGTGTGGGATAATCGTATCGGTTCCTGATCATTGCCTTCCCTTCTATTTCACGTAGCCCTCCTGGAGCCCTTCATAGAGAATGAGTCCATACAGTTGTCAAGTGTGGTTTGTGTCAGGACATATGATCAATCTACTGAGCATAATTATAGTAATACTAGTCCGAGTCTCCGAAAAAAAAAAAAAAAAAAAAAAAAAAGGAAAAAAAAAAAAAAAAAAAAAAAAAAAAAAGAGAAAAAAGAGAAAATATATGAAAACCTCAAAAGGTATATATAAAGAAGACCTATCCCGAGCTCCTTACCAGGGAGCATGATGGTACTTTTCTCCATTCTTGATTAGATAAGGGTGCCTAATAGGCTAACACGCAAACTATAATCAAGGGAATTAGGAGGCTTAGACTTCAGAAAGAAGAGAACGAATTTGGAAATGCTTTTGAAATTTCAGTAGTTTGCCACAGGGAAGAAAATACTGCCAAACTCCTCGGATCCTAGGCTATGTGCCCATAAATACCCGTATTTGGCTGTTCGCCAGGCTACCTGTCATACGAGTAGGCAAAGTTATATCAAGAACATTAGAAACGGGTCTCAAGAAATACATATTAGAAATAGAAAAAGCATATAAAATTCAAGATTACCTATTAGTAAGGTATTTCGACCCCACAGGTGCCCCTTCTCGAGGAGCATGACCCGTTCTTACTTCATCTGTATTTGATTCCGGGTACCTATAAATTTATGAAGCATACAATTTTAAAAGAATTAGAGGCTTAGACATCAGTAATAAAATTTCAGTTGGGCAATGGCTATTTTAACTAAAGTTTGTCAAAAGTAGGCATACTTACCTATCTGCGTGCCATACTTGGAAACGTGACCCAACTTATCCCCATTTCGTTCTGACCCAGTGGGGTCTACCAAGCCACCAAGACAAAAGTCATTTTACGGACACAAGAGGCCGTGCCTCTAAAATAAAAGCTGAAAATAAATTAACCATATGGTAAATTGTATAATTTTGCTTTGAACTTATATGGGGCCCATGATAAGTGAAAATAACAATTCCTTATCCCATATTTGTTTGATTCACGTTACTATGCTAATACATATCAAAAAGGTTGCATTTGGAATCAAAGATCACTCTACGGATTAGAAAATGGGAGTCCCGGTTTTCAAGGAAATAGGAGGCTTAAATACCTAGAATTATAACAAATAATGCATAAAGTGTTAGTCTTACTCTTTGGTGCTTTGTGGTTTATTCTGCGAGACGATTTGTTGTATGTCTTACCTTGTGCCATTTTGTTCTTGTGTTTTTCAGTCCTTTTAGCATTGCGATTACCTCGCTTGGGGAAGAGAGAGCTAATCTTAGTGCTTTTCGTATGTTTGATCGATTTATGCTTGTTTGGATTTGTCGGTTTCCTCTTCCTCTTGATCTGGGAAGGGCTGCGGTTTGTGATTGTGGCATCCTCTGGACTTTTTTCTTACCTTTTTTTCAAACCATGAGTACTCGTCTTAGTGATTAATTTGATTTTTATGTTTTCGCTTTGATGCATTGACTGAGTTGGGAGCCTTTATGCGAACAGATTTTTTTTATGTATTTCTGTATTATGAGTAATATCGGGACCTAGGGTGAAGTTTTCTAGCTGTAAAAGTGCTTTAAACCCCCGGTGGCTCATTCTACTAACCGTTCTAAGGCGGTGGTCCCGGTGTAAGTCTTACTTTTTGTTGCTTTGTGGTTTATTCTACGTGGCGATTCGATTTTATTTTTGCCTGGTGTTACTTTGTTCTTGTGTTTTTCTGTTCTTTGAGCATTGCGATAACCTCGGTTGGGGAAGATAGAGAGGTAATCTTAGTGCTTTTCGCACGTTTATTCGATTTGCGCTTGTTTGGGTTTTGTCTGTTTCCTCTTCCTCTTGGTGTCTGGGAAGGGTTCCGGCTTGTGATTGTGGCACTCACCTGGACTTTCCTCTTACATTTTCTGCACATTTTTATTTAACAAATATTGACCACAGACTGGGATATGATTAATTTGTCTTGTATTTTACTGACTTTTTGTAAAATCTAAAGTATTAATTAACATGCATGCTTATGCAAATGAGCTAATATGTATATGGAGTAGAAGCAATAAGCCAATGTCTTATCCCCTTATTTTGCACATATAGATCAACCTATATTGGCCAAAGACAGGGATATGATTAATTTGTCTTGTATTTTATTGACTTTGTTTTTGCAAAACAGTATTAATTAATATTCATGCATATGCAAATGCTAACTTACATTTTTATACTATATTAAAGTCAAGCATCTATTCTTTTATTTGTTACCTCATAGTTTGATTTATTTTAAATATAGACTAAGATATGATCAATTTGTAAGGTGTACCATCTTGGTTCAATATATTAGCTTGGGTTGACATGGAAACGTTGACGTTGTAAGTAGTCTATTCGTTTTTTTTTTTCATTCATTTGGCCCCACGGAGCAATTTGGAATCCATGCGAATAATTCCTGTCAAGGATATGCCAGTTGGGGCTAAATTAGTGGCCTATCTAATTCAGAAATCGTAAGTTCTCCCCTTCTACAAATATTTTCTACGTAAATGACGGTAGCATCATTTATGGCGTCACATTGACGTCAATTATAAAAAGAAAACTTGGAAATTTTATCTGAAAGAACATATATTTCTAATGTTGAAAACGTATTTTGATCAATTCTAAAAAAAAGGAAAAAAACGGCACAGCGGCGTTCACTAAATGAGCTCAACGGTCGCGAAAGCTCAGCTAATCATAAACTACAATATAGTAAAGTACGGGGAGACATTTCACGGCCAACCACGCCACTAACTCCAGCTGCAATGGAGAGAATTTAAATGAAATGACTCTTGAGAGCCACACACACACGCACACACACACACACACACACACACACACACACACAGAAATAAAATTCTTGAAGTGTCGATGCATTCTGGCCCAGACTAGCGAGTTACGTCAGTGATACCCCATCAATGACCCTCATATACAATTATATCATAGTATAAATCCCCAGTAGGCAAATTGATCACAAAGGATCAGAAAATACGAACTTATAGGGTCAATTTTACTACTTGTGGTTGTGTCAAAAACTGCTGAATCAGTGGCAAACAGAGAAGATACTGATCAGAGGCCACGGTCTGTAGCGTCTGGTCTGGATCCACACTGTTCGGTCAGCCTATCTTTACGAATACTTCGGGAACATATGATGAAGAATGAAGACGCAAATGCTCCTACAGGTGCACTTTGATCAAGATTTCCTCTGTTTTTCATCCAGCTGGAGCAGTTTAGACACGCAAACACGTAGTACGAGAAATGTTCTAACTGAAGAACAAGATGTTGGTCTTACTCTTTGTTGCTTTGTGATTTATTCTACGAGGCGATTTGTTTTATGTCTTACCTTGTGTTATTTTGTTCTTGTATTTTTCAGTCCTTTTAGCAATGTGATTACCTCGCTTTGGGAAGAGAGAGCTAATCTTAGTGCTTTTCGTACGTTTGTTCGATTTGTGTTTGTTTGGTTTTGTCGGTTTCCTCTTTTGATGTCTGAGAAGGGCTGCGGTTTGTGATTGTAGCATTCCCTAGACTTTTCTCTTACCCTTTTATGGCAATAAGGGGATGCAGATGTCCGAATATTTGGGGTAAATGTCCGGTCTCATATGCGAAATGTCGCAAACCCTTATAAGCCTGAGAAATCACAAAGGATAGTTAGGGTTTTATACTGTATTGCTTGATAAACCTAACTTTTACTACTTACATTTTACTACTTGTAGTTGTGTCTAATGAGTCTAATGGGTTTATCACCGACTAGAGCGGTTAGACACACTGTTTGGTCAGGCCTATCTTTCCGAAAACTTAGGGTAAAAAATGTAAAGAATGAAGACGCAAATGCTCCTAAAGGTGCACTTTGATCAAGATTTGTTCTGTTTGTCATCCAACTAGAGCAGTTTAAACACATCAACAAATAGTACGATGGATTTTCTACCTGAAGGACGGTAATAAGAGGATGCAAATATCCGAATATTTAGGGTTAATACCCTATCCCATAATCGGAATGTCGCAAACCCTTATCAGCCTGCGAATTCACAAAGGTTGGGAAGGGATTTGACAAACTACATAGCTTGACAAACATAACGAATGGTAGGAGGTCCTTAATTTTGTTGCTTTACACGAACTGTTCGATTACAAAAAAAGCGGTATGTTTGTTAACGGGTCGTGTCCCCTCACTTGTGAAAAAAATGAAAAAAAAGTACGTGTACCTATACATGATATATGCTGACTTACACCGGGACCACTGCCTTGGAAGCTGATGTTTTGGATATTTTATTCTAAGTTCCTCATCAAATATATGTTTTTGAATATTTATTAGAATTGTTTCTACGAGGCGATTCCAATAAATATTCGAAAACATGTATTTTCTAAGGAACTAAAAATAAATCAGGCCTTTTATGACACTCACCTTCTTACATGTTTTATTCCAAAACATATTTTGTAGTAGGATCTGCTTTGTAATCGTTTGTCTAAAACAAACTTTACGTGCTATTACAACATCCATACACATTTGTATTTTCGCTTTTATAATGTTTTCAGTCACAATTTGGATTTCGCTGGTCAAGTGGCCTCAATGCTTATTATAACTAAGTTAATATTCAATCACCGTTATGATCGGGCTCTCCGAGACATCGTCCCCTATACTCCCAAAAACCATCACTTATGTATGCTCCATCCTCACTAATAAATCTAGAGTAAATGACAGCTAGATCATTTCAAATTTCAGAGGCTAAACCCTTTGCAATTTGTCTGGCTGTTGTCATGGTAACAGTAATCTTATTTGTAAATAAACATTATCATTATATCTTCCGTAGCTGGTATATCTATGCTAAACAGACAAGTTTTATAACAAAGGCAGGTGTCAATGATGTGTTTTCATTATTAAATTATTATTGTTTATTATATCTAAAAAAAAAATAAGAGAAAAGTCCAGGGAGTGCCACAATCACAAACCGCAGCCGCCCTTCCCAGACCCCAAAAGGAAGAGGAAACCGACAAATCCAAACAAGCACAAATCGAACAAACGTACGAAAAGCACTTAGATTAGCTCTCTCTTCCACAAGCGAGGTAATCGCTAAGCCTTATCCTACTTTTTGATCGGTGAAAACAAAAACATTCGTTTTTCGATGAAAAAAACCCAACGAAAGAAAAAAAAAAACTGATTCAGCACAACTTTCAGTGAAACCCAAAAGGTATGATAATTCGCCTATTAATCTCGCTCACATTTGAAAGAATAAAACTAAAAAAAAAATATTTATTTTCTTTTGCTTTAATTGTCTTAATTAAAATTTACAGAGTTCCGATGAAGATGTTGAAAATCCGAGCCCGAATGACGTGGACTTCATCTCTTTTCAAGGGATTCTGCAAATGTTAATATATGGAAAACTATGTATGATTTTTATTATTGCATATTATGTTTTGCTCCAGAAAACGCGCAAAAAAAGCGAAGAAGAAATAATTGAAGTACCCGTTTTTCAGTGGCCGAATATCCCCTGAAAAGCGACGTGCACTTCAATGTTTCATCCCTATATTAGCTTTTGCCGAATCCCGAGGAAATTGTTTGATCAGAAGGCCGCGTTCAGTGATCTTTTGAGAGATCAGACAATTTTGCATTTTTGCATGATTTCTTCGAAAAACCTAAAGCATTATAAAACTAAATGTAGTCGTATTTATTGCGTTGGCTGGTCGACTTCCCGGTTTTTGTGACTGAGCTGTTTCGAAGACTTATTTACCACATGCTACCTTCTCAAATAAGGACTCTGTTATGACATCGCTTTCAGTGCTCTTAAATGCAAATGAATTTCTATTGCTTGGATCATAAATATTGAAGAAAAAAATAACAATCAATAGCTTTTAATTTGACATAGCCTATCAGACTTGGGTACATTTCCTGAACGCCCTTTCCTGCCTACACTTAGGGTGCGACCCATAATATAGTATTTCGAATATTTTGTAAGTAACTAAAATTTTGTCTTCTGCCACACCAAGTCACATGGTCAACTTTGCTTCTGTTTGATATAGCATCTTTTGACACTTTAATTTTGACAATTTAATTTTGTCTTATGAGTAATATAGTCATGTGCACTTAGTTGCCATCATATCACTATATAAAAGATTTTAACAGCTGAATTGAATACGTTTTCTAGTGTGTTCCATCTTGCTTTAGTATATTAATGGTTTTAATTTTTATTTAAATAAGTGTACAATTATATGTCATATAAGTTACTTTTCCCCACCCAAAACAGTAATTGGGAATCAGTCGTAATTCTTTGAACTCTTTAGAGCTGTTTTTAATGCCTTAATGTCACTGATGTTGCTCACCCTCTTAGCTTTATTGACAATCAATGGTTTCTTCTTGATTCATTTAGTTCTTTGATATGATGTTTGCTGCTAACTTTTGCACACAGACTTACAATTGGATAAAAGATCAATACGTGTGGTCAACTATTTAGGCACAACACATTTCCTGTACTGCAAATATATTGGTCAATGAAATGACTGCCCCCATCATGGTACTGATGTTTTTGGCAACATAAATGTTATAATGGGAAAAAAATAAATCATCCTAAAGAAGAAATGCATTTTCATCAAATATTTGAAGGTTTTGATCTCAGTGTCAGAAGAACAATCTAAGGTCACAGAAATAAGTTAGTCCACGATATGTAAGTAACATTATCTTTTGAAAACAAGAATTGTCTTCCGAAGTTAATAAGTCAACCAATATTATATTAAATGTTTGGCCTATTTCGAGCATTTTTAAGCAAAAAACCATTTTCAGACAGCAAGTAAATCTAAATTCTTCCACAGCTTCAGACCGGCATGTATATCGCTGCCTTGGCAAGATCATCATATCAGTTTTGACGTCGTAACAGATCTTTGAATTTTGACGCCATGACTTGTGCTGTTAACGTTTTGGAGTAGTACAACTTTTTTTCCTGCCTTTTGGACCTTTTGTGGTTCGGTTCTGAACGAGTTTCAATTACTTTGTCAAATGTTTACCGTTTACAGTGTTTAAACAAGGATTGCACAACCCTTGATTTCTGATAAAAAAGAAAATGATGATGATTTATGAACGTGTTGCACTCCGGGTCAACGTTTCAGCAGGCAACATACTGAAATATTTTTCTTAATTTTCCTACAAAACAGAATTTGACATTTCATTTAAATTTTCTCCAATCTTGTTTCCTGGGAACAAATAAGTAAAATATCACCAATTGTCTGCCAAATAACCGGGAGAGTGGTTATGGTTTTTGGGCCACGGCAAACAAAATAATGCTCCGGCACATATGTATACAGACAATACCCAGACCAGACTGTAACAGCATATTGGCAAAGGTCCTTTTCTGTCTCCTGGTACATTCTAAAATAAATAAATAAATAAATAAATAAATAAATAAATAAATAAATAAATAAATAAAACAAAAATAAAAACATTTTTTTATCTTTCTGAACTCAAATTTTCTTGATAACGTTCAATAAGGTTTTAGCTCAGGATGAGCTATTGAAATCACTTGCCGTCCGTGGGTTATCGTCGTACGTCCGGCCATAACTTTGAACGACTTTTCCTCTGAAACTCTCGGCCAATTTTCTTCATACTTCAAGTGGAACCGCCTGTTAAAGGGGAATTGAACCTTTGTTCAAATGGTCAAGGTCTATTAATCAAGATGCCCATATAAGGTAAAAACGCTTAAAATATTCTTCTCCAGACCCAGGTAAGCTTTGGAGCTGAATCATGAGGACTCAAGGTCTTGCCTTTTTTTATGGCAAAGTCAAAAGTGCGTTCCTATACATTTTGTGGAGAAAATGCTGAAAAGTTATTTTCTCATAATTTATTAAAGACTATTGGCTGAAACTTAACCCCCCCCCTCCCCCCACCCCCGGTGGTTTATTCTACTGACCGTCCTAAGGCGGTGGTCCCGGTGTTAGTCTTAGTCTTTGTTGCTTTGTGGTTTATTCTATGAGGCGATTTGTTTTTTTGTCTTTTATTGTGTTATTTTGTTCTTGTGTTTTTCAGTCTTTTTAGCATTGCGATTACCTCGCTTGGGGAACAGAGAGCTAATCTTAGTGCTTTTCGTACGTTTGTTCGATTTGCGCTTGTTTAGTTTTGTCTGTTTCCTCTTCCTCTTGATGTCTGGGAAGGGCTGCGGTTTGTGATTGTGTCACTCCCTGAACTTATCTCTTACCTTTTTTCACGTTGTATGATTAAAGTAGTAAACGTTTTAGTCATTATTTACATTTTGTCCCCTAAGTTAATCTGCCCTTGCCCCAGGGTTATATACATGTATAAAATTGTGTACTTTTCAAATTTTATTTTCTCTGAAACTACTCGAGCACTTTTCACCAGATTTCACATGGGGCCTTCTGTCGAAAGAGTATTGACGATTTATTCAAATGATTCCACGCCACTGTACAGGATGGCTGCCATGTCCATATATGGTAAAAACACTTAAGAATCTTTTTCTCCAGTACCCCCAAAAAAGCTTTGGATTGAATCTTGATATATAGCATTGGGGTCTCAAGGTCTACCAAGTTTGTTCAAATGAAGGTCGTAGGTTGACCTTTTACCTTTTACGGCAAGGTCAAATCTGCGCCCCCATATATTTGTACAGGGAAAGTGTTGAAAAGTAATTTTCTAAAAGACTAATGGCTGGAATTTGCAATCTATGATTAAAGTAGTAAAAGTTTTAGTTACAATCAAAAGTTTGTCTCCTGAGGGTTATCTGCTCTTGCCCTTGGGCTATATACATGTATAAAATAGTGTAATCTTTAAACGCCATCATCTCTAAAACTGCCCGAGCAATTTTCGGCAGATTTCACATGAAGCCTTCTGTCGTAAGGGTATTGACGATATGTTTGAATGGTTCCGCGCCATTGAACAAGATGGCCGCCATGTCGATATATGGTAAAAAACACTTAAAAATCTTCTGCTCCAGAACAAAGAAAGCTTTGAGACTTAATCTTAGTATAAAGCATCGGGATCTAAAGGACTACCAAATTTGTTCAAATGATGGTCCCAGATTGACCTTTGACCTTTTAACGGCAAGGTCAAATATGCGGGTAGGTTAGCCGTAAAAGTGATTTAACCACCCCCGGGTTTTATTCTATTGAATGTTCTAAGGCGGTGGTCCCGTTGTTGGTCTTATTTTTTGTTGCTTTTTGATTGCCTTGTGTTGTTTTGTTCTTGTGTTTTCAGTCCTTTTAGCATTGTGATTACCTCGCTTGGGGAACAGAGAGCTAATCTTAGTGCTTTTCGTACGTTTGTTCGATTTGCTCTTGTTTGGTTTTGTCTGTTTCCTCTTCTTCTTGTTGTATGGGAAGGGCTGCTGTTTGTGATTGTGGCACTCCCTGGACTTTTCTCGTACTCTTTTACATACATTTGTACGGGAAAAATGTTGAAAAATCATTTTATTCAGTATGTATGAAAGACTAATGGTTGTAACTTATAATGACTGATTAAAGAAGTAAAACGGTTTAGATACTATCAAAATTATGGGAGTTATCTGTCCTTGCCCCTGGGCTATATACATGTATAAAATCGTAAAATCTTTAAATGTTTTCTCTGGAACCTCTTGAACAATTTTCATTAGAGTTCACATTGGGCCTTCTGTCGAAAGGATGTTGGCAATTAAGGTTCGCGCCATTAAACAAGATGGCTGCCATGCTCATATATGGTAAAATACTTCTTCCCCAGAGCTAAGAAACCTTTGAGGCTGAATTTTAGTTTACAGCATTAGGGACTCAAAGTCTACTAAGTTTGTTCAAATGGTGATACTAGGATGACCGCTGAACTTTTTACGGTATGGTCAAATTTGTCCTAGTTGCTGTAGCAATACTGGAATACTTTGCATGGTATTTGCAGATATGAAATAGCTTTTTTTTTTCAATTTAGCGAATCGTGACCCATGTGCCTCTTTTTATTTTTATCCAAAAACTGTCCAAAATAAAAGTTGTAGAGGAAGAGCTGTTTGTTACGCCATAGACGGCCAAGACGCACCGAGGGTGACTTCCAGTTTGAATAAGCTCCGGGTTGGGCGATGCCTAACTGTACCACTGCACAGAAGACTCTAACAATGTTAGAATTGTAACAACCTTTTTACATATACTATTTACAACATATATAACAATACAATACACAATTCTAAGGAAGTCTTTTCATGTCGGCACGGTTGGGGATTTATACTTGGTATATTACTTGATCAACCTGGCTTGGTTAGTCAATTTTATACACTCAGTATAACCCTAACCAAAATGAGGAGAGCTCTGTGTCAAAGTGAAGAGATTGCTTGCCTTCACGCCGATCTATTACTATAGCTTTGGAATTTATGTATGGTAGAGTGTTCGATTAGCTCACAAAGGATTTTTTTTTATATATTTGCCGGGATCGTCGGTGTGCGGCGTTTCACCCACGCATTTAAGTGTTTGTACCTGTCGGGAACACCAGTGTCTCACTTTTTATCCAAGTTATTAATTTGTTGATTTCGGTAATGTCTAATTTTGAATGCGCATGTTGAGACACTCAGAGTAGCTAGGGCCTGGTTGTTTGGCTTAACTAGCTAGAAACTAGCTAAGGTTCCGGCGAGATTCCACAATTGCGCAATGAGTTAAAAGATCGCTCGACAGCCGCACAAATAAGTGTTTTGAACCACAGTGAAAGTTGAGGCCGAGGATTATAACTGACCTTTCCAAGTCAGTTGTCTTGTTGTAGTTTATTACTGTTCTGTGTTTATGTTGTTGGTCATGTATTTCCTTTTCCGGTTTTACTGCAGCAAACTTGGGTCTGACTAAAGGCTCCCATATTGGAAAACTATGGCAGAAATAAAACCGTGATATTTCAATGTTAAGAGTCGAAAGAATAAGCATACAAAACTAAATAAAAAAAATCGTGTTTAAGACTCACGCCTTGGGTGGTTGCGGAGTATCTACTGATGATTTTGGTACAGATTTGTATGCTTAAAATCTGAAAACCCGCTCCATTCATATATATGGACTATGAAAACAGGACCCAGTCATATAATTAAAAAGTTCAAACATATCTATATCTGACACATGCTAAAATAAGCTTCTAGATAAGATCTGGGTAACGTATTTAAGTTTTGGCATGTTTTTTAAAAATGATAATGTATCCCAAAATGACTAAGGTTTGCATATTGCTTGATCAAGAAATTTCATAAAGCTTAATAAAAGCATACATTAAAGTATCACATTCTTGTTTCTTTTTACCTGTTTGAAAATTTATTAAACTTTAGTATATCCTTGTCCCATATCTCTAAGTAAACATAAACAAAAAATTGCACCGGTACTTAGATGCTTACGTCTAAATATTTTGTCTTGTACTGTTTTAACACGGCCTTGGCGTTATATAATACTGGTCATTGAGACCTATTTTTTTTATGTCGATCTTAAAACTTCAGAGAATGAATCATTTTCCCATGAATTCGTTTGTCGCCCTCTGCTTGACCTCTTTTTCTCTGTTTAGGTTTTGAACATCAAAATGTTGTTGGAAGGACACAACTACAATAAACAAAAACAGAGACTTAGGACATATCCTACAATAACACAAGATCAAGCCTGCCTTATGATTCTACCCATTACTCTCCAATGACGCACGTCACCGTATAGAGTGAGTAACGTCATTGACGTCGCGGTCGAATCCCCGACGCCATGATAGAACTCATTGACGTCGATGTGACTTATCCGTGACTTATTTAAGAAATAAATTATTCCGAACCGTGCTCACATGCCTAAGATAAAGCACAGTTGAGTTTGGGTTGTACCCATTTGAGCACGAGCGAGCGCAGCGAGCGAGTGCTCAAATGGGTACAACTCAAACTCAATTGTGCTTTATCTGGGGCATTTGAGCACGGTTCGGAATAATTTATCTCTTTTCTAACACCCCTCATTGAGCGAATTTTGCATAAATGAGATTTTTTTAATTGATTTTTATCATTATTTTTTATAACCTGACTTCCCCTTTGGTAGTTGACAATACCTTTTAAGCATTACGTCACGCGGTTACGTAGTTACAAGGTTCGATGACGAATATTCAAAATGGCAGATAACTTATGCGAATCAGCTGACGATGTAAAACATAAAAACGATGTAAAATATATAAAAAAAAATCTTGTGTCCTGTGTTCATGAAAGAATAGCAAAACGTATGAAATTGGAGTGCCGCGATGGACTTAAGAAGGATAGTTATAAAACAACAAAATAAGAATGTTAACCGACTTAGTATACTTTTGTTTTCGAACATGTCAACAAATACACGATGGAAACAAGAAGTAAAACGAATGTGTTTGAATGGTATAACCTGTAGTGGAACTTATCAGGTAAAAAAAGTCAAAGAACTGCAATGCTCATAGATCATTTTTCTGTCTTAATATATTATGTATATGAATGTTTAGGCCAATATTATAACTAGCGTCCATAGTTACCAGGGGCGAAACTTTCGCAAATATGATTGGTTTCCCGTCGATAGCGCGCGACGAAATTCCTATGCTCAAATACCTTAGATAAATCACGGCTAGAAATGTAAAGACAAATAAGGAACAACACGGTGTTAGAATTCCCTTTTAATGACGTTGGCGTGGTCGACGGTGACCGTCGCTAACCGTCGGCAACGTCGCCCGCTTAACGTCATATGCTAACTCAATTTCTACATACACTGCTGTCGGCCTATTCAGCGCACCTAAGGATTTGAGCTGAATTTAAAAAATGTTCGCTAGACCAGTTTTAATTTTTAAATGTACTAGAGCAAAGAATAATTTATTATACATAAAACAAGTTTATTTTCATTTAATTTCTTCTTCAAATTTAGCAGATAATAATCCCTCAACTTTATCACCCCCTTGTTTGTGTGTCATAAAAGATGTCTACCAATGTCGCGCACCTGATAGAATTTTGCCTGTTGCCTTGGACATAAAGAATGTTTTTAAATTAAAGATGCATTTCTATGATCACTAATCAAATCAGAATATATTTGTGCCATTTTCATTGTTCACACTGACAAACCACCTGACAAATTTCACGTTCAAGAAAAAGGGTCCTTTGGTTTTAGTGAAAACAACATTTTCCTCATTATTTTGAAATAAACTCCTGATTCCCCATGCAAATTGTAATGGCCATGTACCTTTTGACATGTTTCATCACATACGCTTACAAAATGATACTTTGGGATTTTTGGGAGAAAATATTTGAGTGAGCAGCATTGGCAGATGCGCCACATTAAGCTACACGGCTGTATACGGCTCTATACTGATTATAATGTCTGAATGACAATCAGGGATATGACATTCCAAATGTCACTGACATTACAATTGTCAAACACACCCGACTTTCGAATTATGATCAGAGGTAGAGTAGTATTGGATCAACTCCAACTGTTAGTAATTTCGTGCTCTGATCAGACGAAATCAGAATAGATTTTAAATTATATCCGCAGACGGAAAAATAGTATAGTAGCTAATTTGTCTTACAAGCCTAACAGAATTTATATTTTCTGAATACATTACAAAAACATGACATGCCTATTCAAATATACTAAAAATTTTACCGCCAAAAAATTAAAAATTTTCAGATGAAAAATTCTGTTATTTTTCATATTTCTGCACAAAACATTAATTGTGGGTACTCGTTAGAACCGCCTCTATGAGGCGGTTCTAACGGGTACCCACAATCTATGTTTTGAGCAGAAATAAGAAAAATAACGTATACCCCTGTAAACCCCAGTTTTACTATATAAAAGTTGGGTTTAAGGGGGTCAAAATTATAAAGGCATGTTTTCGTGATTATTGATTTAAATTTATGCTTAGAATTTAACAAAAAAATACACATTGCGTATGTGGATGTGTGCATGCATGTATGATTGTGCGTATGTTTACGTGTTGCGTAAGCATAAGTAAACCCTCATCTTTCTGCTCACGCGATTCACATGGTACCGCACATAACAAATTAGCTATTCCGACCCTGCACTGTTTTTATTCGTATAAACTAACTACACCTTTGGCCTGCTGCCACAAAAGGACTGATCAGTCTGCATATGCCAGCGCATCCTTCTCAGTGTTCACGACAGCAAATACAATTCACGTAAACTGAGAAACCCCGACAAAACTGCACAACCTAGAGCAACCCGCTCGGTATCCCTAAATAACTCGGGTAACATATGCAGAATCGGGTTAGTGTGCGCTGCAATATATAGTTTGCGTGTTTCCTGTTCAGACACGGATATTTTTCTGCTTCTTGGAATTCGATTATGTAATTTTAATATGAAAACTTTCCACTGACAGCGCTGTTTTGTTGCCTGATTGTCCTTCATTTGGACAGTGTCATTGGATAAATATCTATATATATATAGTAAGCCTATAACCTTGAAACACATCACTTCCACGCTTTATGCGCTTTTCACGCTTTATGCGTTTAAGCAACCATTTTAGCCTCATTAAAGTTGATATCAATAAAAAAGTGGTACTACAGGTGAAATAGTTCCACCTAAGTATATAAAAACTAGAATGTGCCAAGCTTGCGCGCGGTCTGCTCTGAATCGTAACACTGTTTCCCTTGTATAGCCTCGGTAACGTATAAGCTAAGTTGTTTCCCTTTCCCTTAGATAAGAGGAGTGGCATCATTGATTTTTATCAATATTTACTACCTTGCTTTCATGTCAGAGAAAAATGAACGAAACACCTTAAATACTATAAGGTACGGTAAAAATGAAAACCGCGCAGAAAATTGCGGGAAGCTATTTTTTTTTCTTTTGGCTGAAGCATGCCCCCCATCTAGTGCATTAAACTGTGAGAGGTGCAGAAATCGGTGCAAATCCCGCGCTCTATAGTAATATCTGAAAAACACACACACACACACACACAAAAACCAAAAAAAAAAAAAAACCAACAACAAAAAAACAAATACTCTAGCCGCGGTTCTACTAAGCACAGAGAAAGGACAGAGAAGGGGCTATTTGGCACAACAAAGACAGCGGGGTATGCGAAAAAAATTTATGTATGCTTGTTTGTATCTAAAATATGGGAATGTTTATGGCAACAGTTTTGACTGTAAAGAGATAATCATAAGAAAAAACTAAGCTGCTTTAATTAGTTTCTTTGTGTTGTCTGTAAGGAGGCGAACTGCGCCGTCCGTCACATTGGTATTTGTAACTTGTGAACGTTGCGCATGTGAAAATCGGCGTAGGAGGTACCAGTTTCCCATATGTGGAGTGAATAGGGATGTCTCTTTTTTATCATAAATACAGATATCTCTTATTGAAATGCAGATATCTCTAATTGAAATACAGATATATGTATTTAATTTAGAAATTCAGAAACACAGTTATACGCATTTCAATAACAGATACCTGTAATTTAAATGCAGGCATCAAGAGATTAACTTAATTAGAGATATCTCTAATTGAAGGGCAGATATCTATATTTTATATGCAGGTATCTCTAATTGAAATGTAGATATCTATATTAGGATAAAAATAGAGATGTCTGTATTTCAAATACCGACATCCGCATTTCACCTAAATATATCTGTATTTCATTTACAGATATCTGCATTTCAATTTAAAGATATCTGTAATTCCAAAAAGTACAGACAAATGTTTTTATTAAAAGAGATATCTATATCTGAAATGAAGATATGTGCATTAAATGGGTAAAACCCCAAACGGGTTGCCATTATTGAGTCTATGCATTGCTTTTATTTTATTTCAATGTAAATCCAAATCAGTTCAAGAGTTCAGGTGACCCATCAGGAAAACATGCCTATATAATTTTGACCCCCCTTAAACCCCATTTTTACATAGTAAAACTGGGTTTCACAAGGGTATACATTATTTTTCTTATTTCTCCTCAAAACATAGACTGTGGGTACTCGTTAGAACCGCCTCAGTGAGGCGCAATCTATGTTTTGAGCAGAAATAAGAAAAATATCAGAATTCTTATCTAAGTAAGTAAGTAAGTAAGTTGGCTTTATTTAAAGAGGGTGACTCATTTGGCAGAGCCAATCTTCCATGAGGCCCTCTAAAATACATACAATACAAATTAATAAAACAACAAATACAATGCAATAGATACAAGTATGAAAATCAGAGGATGATTAGCATGATACTGACTGAGCTAAAACATTGTATAACTTTAGCATCATTATGTTTCACTGTTAATTGTATTACATTTCAGTTATTCCATAACAATTTCTAGATATTGCATCAGGTATAAAATACGGACTTTTTTCATTTTTTTTTTATAGAAAATTGAAAGCGAGACTCACTGAAGACGTCTATTAGTATGCAATATTTACTTTAAATATTGTGACACCTTTAACTCCTTACCATACTTGTCCTATAATTTGTAAAGGTCTATTCCACCACAAGTTGATGCGCCTAAATATTACTGGACGTGTGTCAAACGTTCTAGACCCCAAACAGACATAACATTCTGCAGCGTCTGATCCGGGTCCACGCCGCTTGCTCAGGTTTGTCTGTCCCAATATTAGGATTTTTACAGTAAATTTATAATCAATGTATTGATATTGTGATGGCGGTGGGGTCAATAAAATAGTAATTTCAATTTTTAATCCATGCTACACATCTATTTACGAATGAATTTATAGAGTCAGCATTTTTAATTTCTAGTGGTATACTATTCCATATTATAGTACCAGAGTATGAAATACTGTTTTTAAATAGATTAATGTTTGGTTTTGGTATAATAAAGTTTCTGTTGGATACAGATCGTAAATTGGAAGTCGTACTATTAGCATAAGTGTTTCGTATTTGAAACAAATCAATCAGGTACTTCGGGGCAATCTTATTTGCAATTTTGTACATTGTCTCAGCTTTTTGTAAAAATACACTTTCATCGGATGACAGTATTTTTAGACGATTTCTAGCTTCTTCTAAACTCGTATATTCGTTGCCCAGTATAAGTTTACAAGCACGCCTTTGCAGCTTATTTATTTTGTTAATACTATTGTTTGAAGAATTTCTGAAAACTTTAAGTTTTTGGTGGTGAAATTTTCATAGATATTTGAATACGCGTGTTTTCGTAATGGCTCCCATTAGCACTCTCAGTGCTTTGACAATATCTGTGACTGTGTGTTAAATTGTTTAAATTGTTTAGTGAATGGCAAGCAGTGTAGACCCTGGGCAGAGGCCGCGTTCTACGGCACTTGATCAGGGTATACACTGTTTGCTCTGGCGTGTTTATCCGAAAACGTAGAATAAGTAGGGAAATTTGATGAAATCCGGCACCTCAGAAATCATCCCGGGTCCGTCCCTGTATATCTAAAAGTAATCGAGAAATTACAACTTGACAAAAATAATAACGTTAGCGGACGGCAAGTGCCCGTTGTTATCCGCATATGCCCATTACACTTGACAAATAATGGACCGCGTCAAACGAAAAAGAAACTTCGATCATGCGCAAAGATCAGATCATCATGCGCATGCCTTTGCTCTCTATTCATGTATTCTGTAGTATCCAATTATTCTGTTAGCGGACAGTGAAGGTTCTGATCAGATCGTTGCGGGTGCACATGCTGATCTGGGCCTTCGCTCTCCGCATATGTACAAAGACACGTTTTCGAATGGCGCGGCAAAAATGATCTTATACATTCAACTGAGTAATAAAATTATATATTTCTTCAGATAAAAGAGGTCTGCAACTGTACAGTGGTAAAATTTCCATTTTGGAAATTTCCTAAACATATTGGAAAGTTAAAAGCTTACTGCTGGAAACCACTTGCAATTCAGGTAAAATATTACTTGGTTCTTATGCTTATTTTCACATTACTTATTTGAGGCTAGTCTCGGTAGCTTTAAGCGTAGTTAGAGATTCACTGCGAGGTTCTAAGGAACAACAGATAACCATTTCCATATAGTGTCTACGCCCTTGCCTTGAGACAGGCAAGCATAAACAAAAGACAAACGCTTTTTTCATTACATCACGATAATATGCCTATATAATTTTGACCCCCTTAAACACCACTTCTTAATAGCATCATGAGAACATGCATATATAATCTTGACCCCTTAAACTCCACTGTTATATAGTAAAACAAGGGTTTACAAGGGTATCAATTATTTTTCTTATTTCTACTCAAAACATAGATTGTGGTACCCGTTAGAAACCGCCTCGCCGAGGTGGTTCTAACGAGTACCCACAATCAATGTTTTGAGCAGAAATATGAAAAATATCAGAGCTTTTCATCTGAAAATTTTCAGTTTTTGGGGGTGAAATTTTCTACATAGTTGAATAGGCGTGTTTTCGTAGGTAAAACTGGGGTTTACAAGGGTATACTTTATTTTTCTTATTTCTGCTCAAAAACATAGCCTGTGGGTATTCGTTAGAACCGCCTCACAATCGTTGTTTTGAGTAGGAATATGAAACAATTCAGAGTTGTTTCTTTTGTCTGAAAAATTTCAGTTTTTGGGGGTAAAATTTTTCATATATTTGAATAGGCGTGTTTTCGTAATAGAAAGGTTGATGCTATCTGCTATGTCTTTGTTCGGGACACCCGTGTTCGAACTCGTGGCGTTTTTCCACTTTGGCTGACAGCATCTGAGGTGTTTGCCACAAGCAAACGTGAGATACACGTTTTTTTTTTTTCTGCGATGTTTTACCGATTGACTTAGGCATCTCTATGCGAGCCGAACAATTACTTTTATTATTTACACCATTTGAACCTACAGTCATTACGAAAACACGCCTATTCAAATATAAAGAAAATTTTACCTCCAAAAACATAAAATTTTTCAGTTAAAAAAAATCTGATATTTTTCATATTTCTGCTCAAAACATAGCTTGTGGGTACTCGTTAGAACCGCCTCGGCATGTTTTCGTAATGGAAGATTTGATATCATTTAATCGATTTAATCGATTTAAGCCCTTTCCCCTCCCTGAAGGTTCCAATACGGTGGTTCTGGTGTTGTTGTTTCTTTGCGTGGTCTTGTGGATACTCGCTTTTTTTCTTTCTTTTTTTATTCATGTTTTTTTTCCTGCCCGTTGTCTTATTGTTGTGTTTAGTAGACATTACGAAAACATGCCTATTCAAATATTCTGAAAATTTTACCACCAAAAAATGAAAATTTTCAGATAAAAAAATCTGATATTTTTCATGTTTCTACTCAAAACATAGATTGTAGGTACTCATTAGAACCGCCTCGATGAGGCGGTTCTAACGAGTACCCACAATGTATGTTTTTGAACAGAAATAAGAAAAATAATGAATACCCCTGTAAACCCCTGTTTTACTATATAAAAGTGGGGATCAAGGGGGTCAAAATTATATAGGCATGTTTTCGCGACGATATTGTCTAACATTGCGATCATCTTAGTGGAGAAAAGGATATTGGTTGCTTTTCTTCGGTTTTAGCCTTGGATCGAGGTCCAGTAAAACATGTAAGAGGTCGTGGAAACTTACACCTGTTTTAACGAGCGCCTAACCCTCGCACTTCATTATGCTACAAATCCTGTTTCAAATATTTTTTCAGTCCTGTTGGGGTTCCGTAACTCATCAGTCGATTAACAGAAATCATATAAATTGACTTGCCAACACCTTGATGAAACACAGATGAGGGAGGGCTCGACTACAAACAGGAAGTCAGAGTAACAACCCAGCAAACACACAACGTCGCAAGAACGTCGTATCGACGTCGGCACAACGTTATCGATATGACGTTCTAATGACGTTGTGAGTTTTCTGAGCTGAACAGGAAGAGCTTGACTTCTAGCTCAGAATCAGAATCAGAATTTTTACTTGTGACACATCTAATGACATTCATTCACCAGGGCCGGTGATATAGGAAATTAGTTCCTAACTCTCACCAAAAAGGTCAACCTAGCCACATTATCCTCTACACTTTCAGCGAAGGAAATACTTGAATGTGAAAGAGATTTAAATCTCTAACTGTTTGAGGAAAGAATGAGCCCTTGTAAATGTCAATTCTTGCAGCGGGGGTATGAAAAGTCAATGACTGATGATTTCTACATTTCTACATCTCTACTGCACCTAATTGTGTGTGTGTCTTGCGGGTGGGGGCAGGGGGGGGGGGGAGTAGGGAGGGAGTCGTCTGTTGAAATGCTGGCAGCACCCTTTAGATCTTTGTACAAAAGCATTAGTCTTTTCTCTCTCCTCCTTTTCTTGAGAGATTCCCATCTTAGTTTTTCGAGTATTCCAGTCATACTCCAGTTTATAATCAGTTATTGCTAGTTACAAACTTAGCAGCCCCAGTTTCGATGAAGAAAGTAGTTTAAGACATTTTGTGTGAATCAACATTGGATTTAGAAATTAATTTCTTTACGATAAAATTTTGAAAAGGAAACAGCGAGTTTATGATACCGATAACCTGTTACATGTAAAACTATTATGGTCTGGCAAAACATCACGATCTTAGCCAATGGTTGAGCGATAGTTTGTTTACAAATAAATCTAAATGAACTCATTTATCTCAGAGGGCCATAAAATATACACAGCAACAAAATGAAGTACGGGAGTGGTGTTTAACACTTTCAGCCCTCCAGATCAAAACAGTTACATGTGCAAACATTGATGAGACAGTTCGTAAGGAGCCATCTCATCAAGAGATACACTGTTTGCCATTCTGTTTTATATTTTGGCTGACTTCCCCATTTGAAATCATGGATGTGTCCAAATTCAAAGATAGAAGAGTCCATTTCGGAGACTCGGGTATAAAGATTTTAAGGCTGTCACACAAAATGTAAAACCAGATATTGTGAAGCTTGGTAAGTTCTGGAAAGAGAGATCCTTTGGAAGCAAAACGCACAGTCAATCAAAATAGCAGACTCGGGTTTTATCAAGTCTGTTCTTGAACAGTAACGTGACTAGACAACCGATGGCTCATCTGACGTGACTGATTTGAACTCATTTTTGAGACCATATAAAATTATTCCGATAGCTGAAGAAAACAACTATTTAAGGGTATTTATGGGAAATTGTCATATATTGTTATAAAAATGTATGTTGTGTGTACTCATTAGAATCGTTTCCAATTCTAATGAGTACACTCAACATACCAACATTTTATAGATGGAAAAGACACCTTCAATTATTCCGATTTGCCTCTTAAATTGGCGCTATAATTCAATAACCATCAGTTGCTCGAACTACCTATTTCTAGAATCAATTCCCATGATCTAAGAGGTGTACGAGCCATTAGGTTCGACTTTACTACTAGATGCTTTAAATAAAATAAATTTTATCAAATTAGTGTGAAATCAGGGAGACGTCTTTTGTGTTTGCCACGGCACTGAGCAACAGCTGTATCGAAGATCAATAAGTTCTGAAAGGGATCGTTGAAAAGAATACACACAGTAAACAAACGCAAATTGATAAATAAGAAAAAACATCTAAAATACACATGTGGGTACAGTGAACTAATTATTTTTCCCCATAGAGCTTCAAAGTAATTCCATACTTTTTGGTGGTTAATAGTTCATTTCAAATTATGGCTGGGCTTTCCAAATTTTCTTTGAATTCAAAGACCAGGCTTAGGGCAGCAAAATAAATAAGGAAAAACACCACTGTCATCAGCACTTTCTTGGACTTTTTGGAGGCTGAATGTAGCAACCCCTCAGTTAGCAGGTATCGAAAATTGAATGCAATTTCACCACTTTTTTTTTTGGCTCGAGCAAACACAAACAGAATTATTTATTTCTTGAAAAAACAATCAGAAAATTACACACAAATATTTATGTTCTTCAAATTAGAATGATGAGAGTTTTAACGCATCGTTATTATTAACCAATCACAGGTTGCTTTACATAAAATAACTACTCCGGGCTTCCCTACACTTTTTTGCACCAATCAGCAGTCCTGTCGCAATTGGTTCACTGTGCCCGTACACGTAAAGAGAACGGATGCACTGCCAAGGAAACTCACACACATGGGATAATTTGTCTCCTTTCTAAATAATTTATTTGGTAAATGTTGCTGTTCGCCTCAATTACAAGAAATTCAAAGAAACAGTGAAGCCAGTGAAACTTTTCACGTGCTAGGAAGTTTATCCGGTTAAGAAAACGGCAGAACATATTTCAGCTGTTTCCATACAGCTTTATTCAATCTTCACCAGAATAGAATTTTAACCCTAGTCCTGCTGAACTCGGACATACCTTGCCTTTGCAAGCTGTGTTGATCCAGATCAGTTGGCTTCTTGCCTTTTCAAAGTGTGTTTATCCAGATCATTTGGCTTCTTCAGAATCCAACTGATTTGGATCTCCACTGTTAAATAAATGAATCTGTTCAAACCTGGATCAGGTAATCTGAAAGGCTGACAATTAGTAGTAGGCGTGTCTTCGGGCATGCGCAAAATGCACAAATTCAGTTTAATCCAACACATGCGCAAAGTCTCATCCGGGGATTTGCTTTTCATTGATGCATTCTATAGTGTCCAATAATTCTGTTAGCGGATAGTAAAGCTCGTGATCAGACTGCGCGGATACGCAGGCTACTAAGGGCCTTCGCTGTTCGCATATGCCCGAAGACACGGTTTTGCATGGCGCGGCCCGAATCTCTTCTGAAAAGGTACTCTAAAAGAAAAGAATTTGCTCCCGAGAGGAATACATTTTTTCCCATTAGAGTGGCTCCTTTTTCAGATGTGAGACCAAACAATTTTGGAAGACTTGCAGTACCTGAAGGTGTATCCCATTCACATTTAAGCGCAGTAATATCCTAGCACAGGAAACATCTTGTTCTTCGCGTCTTATATATATTTTCCAATTTGATATACAATCTATATGAGCCGAAACGTACAAAACAACAACAACAGCCAAAAAAAAAAAAAAAAAAAAAAAAAAAAAAATTCTGTCAAGTGCGCCGAACGAAGACTAAAATCACTCTGTGCATCCACACAGTCTGATCAGCGTCTTCATCGTCCGCAAAAAGTGTAGTATCCATGTTCTTTACATTAATTAGACTCTACTGTGATGTAAATGAAGTTAACGACTCATGACGTTGTTGCATAGTTATGTTGTCACTTTATATGTTAATGTCAACCGCTATTAAACATAATGATCAAATAGTTTTAAGATATTACATTGGCGACGATTGGAGGAAAAAAGGAGAATAGAATAAGAAGAAATGCTATATTAGATAAGATGAAAATAGCAGACATAGAAGAAAGCAGAGCATTCTGCAGAAAAAAAGAATAAGATGAAAGATAAAAGATAGAGGCAAGATATATTTATGAAAATCGGACTTGGAGATAAACAAAAACACGACTGAGCAGCCTGAAGAAAAGAAAGCTTTAGACGATACAGAAGAGAAAACAAAACAGAATGCAACACGAGGATTAGATTAGAAAAGTAAATACTTTATTTAGATATAGCGGACCTAAAGAACGTTGACAGACGTTAAAATAGAGGAACCGGCAAACTGACTCATATGAGATACGGTTTGAACATGGCAGAGAAGTAACAATCATATCACAGTCAAGATATTTAAGATTGCTGCCATTCAGGCCAACTGAGGACCAGTTTTATACAGGAAAGTCCTGGGAAGAATGGTTAGACTCTACAGAAAGTGAATTCCGATACTTTAGAATAACCGAAAGATTGTCTAATAATATATGGCGGACCAGAAATAGCAAGCCTAGAAGGAAACTTACCAGACTTAGAAAGACTCTGAAAGAAACCTAGACGTATACCAGAAATTAAAGAAAAAACTCAACGCTTTTTACTTACTAAAGAGAAATAAACACCATGCCAGGTACATATTCCTGAAAACTAAACCTGAACTAGGTGAACCAACTCTGGCATATGCGACGAGACTTAGAGAAAAAACAATTGGCTGTGATTTTGGTGGTATGAGTGACGAAATAATATTATAACATTTTATTCGAACGATAGAGATTCAACATTTTATACAAAAATGCATATCAAAAGAGTCGAACTTACAACAATTCTTGACAGAGACAGGACAAATCGAAGATATATCGGTGCAAATCCACGACATAAAAGCAGACCCATGGAACAGGGAAATAGCTAGAGAAAACGAAAGAAGAAGAAATTGGACAACGAGAAATTCAGAGAGCTATTGGAGAATCAAAAGACCAGAATGGTGCACTAATTCTGGATTAACAAGGGCACATCCGAAAGGAAGAAACTGTCCGGCATATAAAGTCTAATGCGATATATGTAAGCGGTTTAACCATACTCATCCGTTTGCAGAGAGAATATGCGACAAGCAGAAATAATTGATGATGCTCGAAAGATCATATATTGCATGGCCAACAGAAGAAGAACGACGGTTGAAGAAAGTTGCACATGCAGAGGAATACTCAAACAGTGAGATTTCAGACGATGAATTTTTAGAGGAATCCATGCCCCATATAAAAATCAAGACAGTCAAGAGATCAGCTGAAGAGAGCAGCGCCTTTTCCAGGAGATAGAAGTGTTGCAAAAGAGGGTACCGCGACTTGAGAAAGAATTCACATCAGCAAGACAATTAATCCAAAAGCTGATAGCCCGGCAGAAAAAAGACCAGCATACGCAAGTGAATCCACAAATCCAGAGAGAAGAGACAGATCTTTCAAACGAATCCGACGAGGAAAAATATTTATCTGGCAAGGATGAAAAAGTACATGTATTGGAAAGAGAAAGATACAAGCCATGTACTGACACAATGGAAGGATAATCCCATTTAGACTGTGAAAATATAGAAACTGACACTATAGCATAGCCTCATGCATTGGAAAGGAAAGAAGGAAATGAGAACACGAACATTCAGGCCTATCTTTAAAGGAGGAGGAAGAAGACCAAGAGGAGGAAACATTCTTATTAGAACTTTATTTGGTCACGTGCATACTTTAATAATTGGAATTTAGTTACAGACATTTTATACAAACTTCTTAGATAAACAGTTGTTTGATAAACAATTGTATAAGCGGTTACTTCACCATTATAACGGTAATTTCAGAATCAGATCCTCAGTTTCAGTCGACAGCTTACGGATTTTCAGAATTTTTATCTCAGCATCTCTTTGATAAAAGCGGAGAAATGTAGTGTCCATGTTCTTTACATTAATTAGACTCTACTGTGATGTAAATGACGTTAACGTCCTATGACGTCGCTGCTAAGTTACATTGTCACTTTATATGTTAATGTCTGTCACCATTAAACATAATGATCAAATAGTCCATCCGAATTGCGCCCAAAGTAGGTTCTGATCAGACTGCATGAATGCGCGGGCTGATCTGAATCTTTACTTGGAGCACATGGCCGAAAGAACGACTGAAATCGCGTCGTTGCGGCTCATATATTCTAAAAGGAGTGACCACTGTGAGCTAAAGTACACCCTAAAATAATCAAAGCACTGACAGCACTGGTGAGTCGATCGTTTCTGAATGTAGGCTGGGAAATGGTCCTGGACGGGGACTTAAGAATGTTTGCTTTAACCTTAAACTTCCTGTATTTTAAGTACATTGTGCAGATCCTGATCTAACGCCGCGTTCTGTAGCGTCTGATCTGGGTCTGCACTATTGGCCAATGTCCCAGTCCAGGTTTTACTGATAACCCTCTTTACACGTCACAGCGACAAGCATAGCGCTTCTGTAAATAACCGTGATCTGGATTTCGTAAAACTGTGCGGTTTGATCTCATTGGTCAGTGATAATCACGTGGACAACAACTTGAAGGGCAGTTTGGTAAATGTATACTATGACTCGATTGTAAAAAAAAATGACCAAAAATAGCTGAAGTTTCGAAACGTACCTTCGGACTTGTGCGCCCTGTGAATATTCAGATTTGCCTACGCATTCGCACAGTCTGATCAGACACTTCACTGAGGAGCAGTTTGGATAGCAAAGGATGCTAATTTTCTTCCTGCGAACAACAAAGTCTCTTATCAGACGGCGCGGATACGCAGGTTGATTTGAGTCCTTGTTCAGCGCACATGTCAAAAGGTATGTTTCCTTATGTAGGAACGATGTTTTTCTCTGCTATATCTGCTGTTTACCGGACCTGAAAACTAACCGGTGCATGTAGGAACGATGTTTTTCTGTGCCATTTCTGCTATAAACCGGACCTGATGCTTATCCAGTGCGAAGAGGAAAGATGTTTTCTGTGCTATTTCTTCTATTTACCAAACCTGATAACTTAACACTGCATGTAGTTTTGTGATGCCTTTTAAGGGGAATTAATATACATTCAAGGAGAAGAAAATCTTGCAAAAATTGTTTACCTGAAAGTTTTTCAGTTTTTGGCGGTGAAATTTTCTATATATTTGAATAGGCGTGTTTTCGTAATGTCCAAAAGGGAAGAATTTGCTCTGCTTGGGAGTTTCAAAGATACTATACAAAAACAATAACCGGCGAGAGCTGTTGCGTTTTTAATGTTCGTTAGTGCTAAGCATGTTTACTAAAGGTAAAAATAATCTCTTTTTCTTCGGGAAGGCCACTCTGTTTAGATTGCACTTGTTTGTCCTAATCTGAAAAGGAGTCTTTTCTAAAAGGGAAATAATTGCTCCCATTGGGAGCAAGTTCTTTCTTTTCAGAGTAGACCCTTTTCCAGAAAGGAACGCAAAAGGAAGTCACAAAATAAAGCTCCATTTTAAAAATTGGTGGAAAATCTAACGGCTTTATGAAGGACTTCTTAACCCATTACATCAAGGTCTATTTCCAGTAGCAAGGGTCTAGTTACTGTGCTTTCGACATCACTCAGGAAGTGGTTTTGTGCATGCTCTTTAGACAGGAATACATTTGCAAAGTATTGTAACAGTTATGATTTAATGCAAAACCATTTGTCGTAGCTACCTGTGCACAAAAACTTTTATTCTAATCATGTTTTGTTTTTAATGATTTTACTTTTCCCACAGTAAAATGAATGCAAATCATGCAGAAATGTATAGGGTAGGTAACTTGGAAGAAGATTTTAACAAGTCCCGCCTTTGTTCATTTTTTCAGAATTTTTCACAATATTGTTGTGCAGCATCAATAATTCAAATTCAGCAAAGAAAAAGAAATCTTAGACAAAAATTCCGAAAATATTATTTTACTTGGTCAATTTGCGTTGGTCAGACCAACTTTTGGCCGTAAATTTAATTTAATGGTACATATTTGAGAACAAAACAAAGAAAAAAAAGACAAATGGTTTCTGATAAGATATGATCAAACAGAACAAAATATTTTGAAATAAAATGCCAACCAAAAAAAGATAAATAAATAAAAAAAAAAAATAATAAAATAAAAAAAAAAAAAATAAAAAAAATGAAATAAACGTCTTTCCAAGTGATGTCGAAAGGACAGAAGTTTTCATTACTATGTTTTATAGATACCAGTATTTGATGCAAAAAATGTAGACCCTGATCAGATGCTGCGTTCTGCACCATCTGATCAGGGTCTACGGTGTTTGCCAAATACCTATTTTGTGCTTTCCTGACTGAAACAGGTTAGACACATCACCAGACATAGAAAACAGACTTGTTCAAATTTTACTATAAGTACAATAAAATCCTGTGAATAAGACTATTGGGAAATAAGACCACTCAGCTGTTAAGAACAGCCTTGCCAGTCACATATGGGTTTTTCTTGTAATTCTAAATAGCTCTACATAAAAGAGGGTTCCCTTACTAAACACACTCGATAAATGTGACGTATGCACGTTTATAACTTATATTGCTGCTTATAATAATAATAATAATAAAAAACTTAATAAAAAACGAATCTTCGAATATCAGTCTTTTGTGTGTTCTTTGGTTTCTTTATTGTTAATCCTAGAATTTGAACACCTGTTCGCCTCAATTTGTATAGCTACAATATAATTGTTTTCGCTTCTAAAGCATATTAAGTTTGTCAAAATCAAAACAGAAAGGCAAATAGTGTTGCATTGTTTTTGTGTGTCATGCCCTTTGGTGTTGGGGGCATGATGTAGATATGATTGTATCGGTTCACAAGTTCAATTATTTACTTAGATTCTAATGAGAGGTTTCATCAGGATCTGCATTGTTTTCATTGTTTTTTTTTTTTTTTTTTTTTTTTTTTTTTTTTTTTTTTCTGCGGGGCTGAAAGAGTTAAGCATCCATATTTGAATGTTGTGGTATTTCCTTCGCAAATGTTTGACAGAAAAGGAAATACTTGAATAGCTGCAAGAATTGATCTCATGTTTACAGGCTACGAACAAAAGCTTATTTTTTTATTATTACCTCTGTTGCAGATTATGCTGCGGGAGAATCAGTTTGTCATGTGGATAGATACTTCAATTCGCTTCGAAACGTCTAATCTTGACCATATTTTTATAAGGGCCAAACGGCATGGTTTACTCTCGAGACAAGAAGAATATCCACTGGTCGCGCATCTGCGTGAAGATACATTCCTTTTTCTACAAGAACCCCCATGCCTATATAAGGACTATGATGACATGCAAGGAGCACTTATAATAGTCCATGGTGAACATGAACTTATTTATAAGTATATCATTCAAACATGGATTAAATGTGCTCTCGTTGAAGAGTGTATGAAGACAAAACAAGATATAGGTAGAAACATGCTCTATTGTAAAACACACACGGCTTATCATTCTTGCCATAGATATGATCAGGCTACTTTGGGTTTATTCTTGCACAGGCTGTTCCCAGATTCGTTTGATGATTATCATCAAGACAATACAAACTACTATCATTTAGACAGGATGTGAATTTTAACAGACAACTTCGCGGTGTGCTTAATAATTCCTGTTTTGCTTATTTAGATGGGAAGATGTTTCGGCTGTGAACAAATACATTGCCTACTTTAACTTCGCGGTGTGCTTAATAATTTAGTTGTTTTCCTTATTTAGATGGAAAGATGTTTCGGTTGTGAACAAATACATTGCCTACTTTGTCTTAAAATAAAGTGTCACTTTATTTAAGGATAAACTCTTTGAGCTCAAGTTGGTTTTTGTTCCTGAATTCAGATAAGCCTAATTAGGTCAAGTTAGGTTACGTTCCACTAAGTTTTTCTTTAAGCGTAACTTTATTTTCAAATAAATTCTATAAGCTCGAGTTAGGTTTTGTTAATGATTTCAGATAAACTCTATGAGGTCAAGTTAGCTTTTATCACACCTAGCGGTCTTTTGAGCATCGTTTCATGTTCAAATAAACTAAAGCTCGAGTAAGGTTCCGTTTTTATGATTTTAGATAGACTATATCAGGCCGAGTTAGGCTTTGTTTATGATTTCAGATAAATATATGGTCAATGTAGGTTTTCTTTTTAAACCTGTAGACTTTTTAGTTTTTGTTCCACTTAAAGTTTCCTATAGCGTCACTTTATTTTCAGAAAATTCTGTGAGATTGAGTTAGGTTCTCTTAATGATTTTAGATAAACTCTTTGAGGTCAGGTTAGATTTCGTTACATCTAGCGATTCTCTGAGCATCAGTTTATTTTCGAATACTCCCAATGAGTTCGAGTTAGGTTCTGTGCATAATTTCAGATAGACTCTATGAGGTCAAGGTGCGTTATTTTACATCTAGCAGTTCTTTTTAGCATCACTTAATTTTCAGATAAACTCTATAATGTCGAATTAGGTTTAGTTCATGATTTTAGATAGACTCTTTGAGGTAAGCTAATTTTTTTTACACCCTTACGGTTCTTTGAGCATCACTGTATCTTCAAATAAAATCTATGAACTCGATTTCAGTTCTTTACGTGATTTCAGGTAGACTTTATGAGGTCAAGTTAGGTTTTGCTCATGATGTTTACACCTGGCGGTTCTTTTAGCATCAGTTTATTTTCAAATCAACTATATGAGGTCAAGTTACGCTTGTTCATGATATCAGATAAACTCTATGAGTTTGAGTTAGGTTTTCTTCATGTTTCAGAAAACAAAAAACAACAACAAAAAAACAACAACATAAAAAACAAAAAAAAAAAAAAAAAAAAAAAAAAAAAACCCAAAAAACAAAACAACCTATAAGGTCACATTAGATTGTATTTATGATTTTAGATAGACTCTATGAGATCATGCTTGGTTGTATTAATGATTTCAGATAGATTCTATGAGGTCAAAATAGGTTTCGTTCATGGTTATAGATAATCTCTATGAGGCGAAAGTTGATTTTGTTCATGAAGCCAGAGATACTTTATAAGGTCAAGTTAGGTTTTGTTCCACCCGGCAGCTCATTTAGCATCATTTTATTTTCAATAAATCTATGAGCTCGAGTTAGCCTTTGTTTCAAGATTTCAAATAAACTCTAATTTTTTCTGTCATTTACTGTCATTGTCATTACTCTAACATAAATAAAATTTTTATCAAAGAAGACGCGCTGGAGCCAACTGGGACTGACTATCGTCCTTTAATATGTTCGGTGTTTTCAAGGTCAACCTTTGTAAACTATAAACTTCACTGCAGCTGGTATGAAGTGCCGTGTGTCTGCCATGAAGTCTCCTCTCACTTTATCATAGTGCAGCTTTTATTTTTATCCTCTTTGGGAACACTGAGGAATTTTTGAAAATCGATTCTACTAAAGCCGTTGCTAGGAGGCGTGTGGAACCTGCAAACTACAATTCTGCAATATGAAGAGTCTCCCTGAAGCCGAAACTTCGATTCGTTTATGTGTTCGGTGTATGCAAGGGCAATCTGTTTAGATTTTATATAACAACTGCAGCTTCTTTGCCAGGTAGACCATATATGCGTATTGTCTACATTCTTTGGTCTCTGTTTAAGCATCCTCGTATAATTGAAAAAAAACAAGTCCTTAACATGCCATCAAGCACTTACTGAATGCTTCTGGTACTAAGATTCTCTGATTATTACAGCATTAAGTCAAGTTTGGATCCTGGCGCCACGTCATCCAGACCATTTTTTTTTTTAATTTTATTACAAAATAAATTATATGGAACATTAGAAGAATGATATCTGTGTATAATTGATAATATGTTTATATAAGAAATTGATCCCAAAATATAAGTGTAGGCATACCTAGGAGATACCACAAACAGCGCTACCAAGGCAGCAAAAAGAAGGAGTGGTATGGGGACCACACATATAACCACAGACGCACACAGAAAAACTACAACAGAGGAACTTCCCTGAAACTATCACTAAGAAGACTACTAGGGTTTGGGAGGGGCGTGGGTGGTGGTGGTGGTGGTGGTGGTGGTGTCTGTATGTGTGGTGGGGGAGGGAGGGTTAGAGCAGTTTTATTCGCGCGAAAGCTCGTCCTTAAGTCCTACCTTCTAGGAAAAAAAAATACTTCAAAATGGCGTCTGCTGAATGGTTTATACCCAGCACGCAAACCATGAAGGAAGTAGTCACAACGAAGTCACAACGAAAAAAAAAAAAAAAAAGAACATAGCTCTAGATAAAATCTTTACATTATTTTTCTCACTTCTCAAGCAGAACATATGTTATGGGTATTCAAATCCTGTACCATATAATATTATGTTATGTATATGTGAAAAATGCTGAATAAAATATTGTTTAAACCAAGAGATGGCTCACTGGGCTGTTCTAATTAATTCTCAAAGTACACTATTGTGACGGTATAAGAAAAGCTTAAGAAAACGACCGAGCCACGCTTTTCATATGCTGTTGCCAAGACATAGAGAGCTCTAACTCCCATCGCCCCTACGGTCGCAGGGCTATGTGATATATATTTTTACCCAAAACTTAGCTTATCTGGCGCATTGAAACCTGGTATGTAACACAGTCAGAAGCTGGGAGTTTTATATACCTATATAATACAAAAATTGGGTCGCCGGCTGACGAAAAAAGCTCTTAGGCATATACGAATGACAAAGTCACAGAGCAGTTTGTGCAGCCACGCGTCAGGTCAAGGTCTTCGCTATCAGTCCTAGATATTATACAGATATTCTATATTGTGTAGATATTCTATATTGTGTAGGCGAGCAGCGAAGATCCTGACCAGACTATGCAGATGCCGGCATCCAGCATGAACTGTCCTTCTGTTCCCTTGCTCCAACGCCTCAGATGCGATAAGCCGGCCTCGGTGGCTCGGTTGGATGCGCGTCCGACTGGTGATCAGCAGGTTGTGGGTTCGACCCCCCTCCCCCCGCGGGAGAGGCAACATTCTTTCGCGAAATCATGAAATATTTTCGATGACCATTTTCTCCCTTCCGTTGATTATCAGTGTCTGGCGAAAGAATGTGTATAATACTGCAATTTTGACTTATTATGTCAAAATTTTGACTTAAAATCTCAAAATTTCGACATAATAACTCGAAATTTCGAGTTAATAACTCCAAATTTCGACTTAATATCTTGAAATCTCGACTTATTATCTCAAAATTTCGACATAAGATATTTCAAGGTGATTCTTCGTTTGCAATTCCACACCTGGTAATCTCGTAAGGGGTAGCCGCTGGTTATGCACTCAAAGTCTTTACGCGAACTTCCGGCCATGACTTACGAGACATCAAATGTCAACAAACGGGTAAGTTCTCCTGATTTATTGATTTTTCGTCAATTTCATAGACATATTTTTAAAGAAATCGGACAATGCTATTCCCAGCAACTTTCATTTCTACGTCGCAAAAGATAGGAGTGGGCTTGGAAAAACAAACGGGTATTTTTCCTTTCAGTTTCATCCGGAGATGGGTAATACGGTATTCCTGTTTTGACTTCTGTTCCAGTGCGAAATGAAGATATTTCCAGCTATCTGGACTATGAAACACTTATTTAACATATCAAATAAGAGGCACTGCAACCTGCGTCTACGTTGAAATACATGTTAAATTTCCTAAGCATTTGTTCCGTGGACAGAAATATTTGTGCCGAATATGACTTACGAGGCCGACTACCCCTTACGGGGGCATTATCCCTTACAGGGACAAGAAAGCCAACTGTCAGATGCCTGATTACGAAGCCTGATTATCCCTTATGGGAACATTAGTCATTATCAGGATGCCCCGCATTTAAAAACATGCAAATTTCAGACCAATCCAGTTTCAAAATATCCCATTTACATATAAACAATCTAACACCATAAAGGGTTTTGCAGAGAGTTTTGATATGCCACGTTTGCATATATTTGAAGCTCTCAATTGAGCAAAATCATATATAAGTTTCGTTATACTGCCGTAAAAATCGCTTTGTGATATTAAGGCTTTCTTGTCCCCGTAAGGGTTAATGCCCACGTAAAGAGTAATCTGCCTCGTAAGTCATACTCGACACAAACATTTCAGTCCCCCAAACAAATGCTTGGGAAATTTAGCATCTTATGTATTTCAAAGTAGACGTGGGTTGCAGTACATCTTATTTGATATGTTAAATAGGTATTTCATAGCCCAGATAGCTGTGAATACCTTCTTTTGCACTGGGAAAAATGTCAAAACAGTAATATTGGACTACCCTTCTCAGGGTGAAATTGAAATAAAATTAGCCGCTTGTTCTATCTTTTCCGACGCAGAAATGAATATTGTTGGGTATAGCATTGTCCGAATTTTGGTCTAAGCCAAGCCTAAGGCCATAGTTGTCATACCAAAAGTTCAAAGTTCAACCCCTGCCAAATCATTTACAGAAAAAAAAAAAAAAAAAAAAAAAACGAGTAAAAGTGCAAAGTACGCTGTAGCTACGCTAAAAAAATGCCCATGAAAATAAATATATATTCGGTTTGAACATAATAATGAGGTTTATGTTTACAACAAACTTTGATATATGTACGATGCTTCTCATACGAAACTGTTTGAGTAAGAATTTTGAGCCCTGATGAGCTTATTCAGAACTGCAAATTATTACGCTGTATGGAGATAGACGATCTTGATAGCCGATAGCAGAATGAAAAGTACGAGTATTTGCGTATCTGAAAAGCCGAGAAAAAATGTCAACCGATTTTGATGTTTGAAACCGTATTATGTCTTAAATCTTTTGATAACTTTCAGCTATATTTACTGTTAAAAAATAATAATTAAATATTAACCAAAGAAAGGCAGACTGGTATCTGAAAATTTCTCCACGGGTTTTACATAGAGTACAATAAATAGAGAGTCAGTCAGGAAGGGCTGTAACTAATGTTTGAAGAACTTGTAGCCCAACCCCATTGTTTGTACTATTATTTATACAAAAGGCAATAAAATATGTTTATGCTATACTAATCAGTCAGCGTACATAATATTACAACTGCGCAACTCCACGTGCAACTGATGCTGCTGCATTAAAATCTAAAATCACTTACTTCTCAGTGTTACTAGAGAACACAAATTTTCAGACTTACGGTTTTAGAGTTCCAGAAAAAAGGGGTAAGAGAAAAGTCCAGGGAGTGCCAAAATCACAAACCGCAGCCCTTCCCAGACACCAAGAGGAAGAGGAAACAGACAAAACCAAACAAGCGCAAATCGAACAAACGTACGAAAAGCACTTAGATTAGCTCTCTCTTCCCCAAACGAGGTAAATGGTTTAAGATTTACAGACCTTGCAGGCAAAGGGCCTTTTATTTCTCCTTTTTTTTGCATTCTTTGTTTAAAATCACTTACTAGAGAACACATAATTAAGTTTCTTAGTCTCAAGGTTTAAGAGTTACTGACCTTGCAGGCAAAGGGCCAAGGTTTGTATAGTTTTATAGAGGTACCCAAAGCGAGGGCATCCGTGTACTGTGGACTCATTTCCAGTTTTTTTTTTTCTTTTTTTTTTGTTTTTTTTTTGTTTTGTATATTTTACAGGCTTTCAAATGGATCTCTAGTTATTTGTCAATGCATGCAAATATTTAATCTTGTTTCAATATGGATTCAAATTAAACTGGATATCTTGTTTATACAAACCTTTGAAGGACAACATGAACATGCAGTTTCACGTTTTCAAATCTTGTGAGCTTTGAAGCTCCAGGGCCTCTGATGTCCAGGCCACCAGCGCCTACAGCGTTTTGATTAAAAACATGTCTATGAATTTACTAAAAATCAATAAATCAGGAGAATGTATCAATATGTTGACATTTGATGAAAGCAAAGCCTTTGATTTAGAAACCAACGATATGCAACAAAGTACTATATCTAATTAGAAAATTTTACAAATAATAATTGATAGAGTTAGAGCTGTCACTATCCGGACATTGTTGTGTGTTCAAGGAATACTGACTAAAGCTATAGTAGATACTGGAGCAGAAGTAACTGTTTTAAGTGAAAGATTGTATAATATGTTTCCTGAAAAAAAAAAAGAAAAAAAGACGAAAGTTGCAGAAAGCGAACCTTGGTTTGGTTGTTGCAGAAGCAGGTCGAGAAATTAACATTTGTGGACTTATTGATGCGGAATTTTAAAAAAAACGGTATATTTGAATTCACATGGCCAGTTTATGTAGCTCCAATTATAGATGATATTTTGTTGGGCTGCGATATTATTGACGAAATGGATATCACAGTAAATACCAAACAAGGCATACAGGTAAAGGATCAGTGGGTTGAATGTGAGATCACGCGATCCCATGATAGTGTAGGGCCTGTTAAAGTTGCAAGAGCAGTTACAGTACCTGTATACTCAGAGTTTGTGATGACAGGTTTATGCAATTCTTTACCTGCTCAGGTAGAGAAGACTTTTATATTCGAAGCAAGCGAGGTTGCTAAGGAGAAGCTCCTGATAGCCAAAAGTCTTACAAGACCGAAGTCATGTAAAATACCGATCAAAATGTTAAATCATAGTACACTTCCCATAACCTGAAGAAAAGATTAGTATAAGGTACTTTACAGCCAGTAGGGAGTGTAATGCCAACAAATGATGAGCATAACATAAGACAACATGAAGAGGGAGTTTCAGTCTGTTGATTAAAGACTCATGAAGATAAACATCAAAAGGGAGCTGTTTTTTTTTTTTTTTTTTTTTTTTTTTTTTTTTTATCGAAGTACATCATTCTTAATGGAAGAACAGAAAGCGAAGCTGAAAAAACTACTGTTGAAATATCAAGATGCATTCGTTAGGGCACCCACTGAACTTAGTAAATTTTCTCTTTTGAAACATAACATAGATACAGCAGAGGCTGCCTATGAGAAGAACTCCACAAGCATTTAAAAAAGAGAAGGAAAATATTTAAAAGAACAGTTAGCAGCCGGAGTTATACAACCAGTTAGCTCTCCATGGAGTTCTGCCATTGTAATAGTGCGCAAGAAAACAAGAGATGTTTGGGTCTGCATTGATTACCGTAAACTAAATGAACGGACTATCAAAGACGCTTACCCTCTACCCAGCAATGACATGTGTTTAGACAATCTATCATCAGCAAAAATTTACTCGACGATTTACTTACAAAGTGCTTATATGCAGCTAGAGTTGGAAGCAGAAGACAGACACAAAACTGCATTCATTACTAAGTACGGGTTGTTTGAATACATAGTTTGGACTTTGTTATGTGCCATCAACGTTTCAACGTTGTATGGTACTTGTTTTTCGTGGACTTCAATGGAATATACTCTTAGTATATTTAGGTGACATCATTGTCATAGCTTCAAATTTTGATGAACACTCAGATAGACTGGAAAAAGTGTTCAAACGCTAATCCGAGGCTGGTTTGAAAATGAAACCATCGAAATGTGAGCTATTTAAGATACAAGTTTTATTTTTGGGCAGTTTGGTGAGTCAAGCAGGTTTAAGTCCAAATCCAAAGCAATGGAGGCGGTTCTATCATGGAAAGTTCCATCAAAGGGCCATAACTCTGAAGGTACAAATATGCCAGACAAAAAAAAAAAAAAAAAAAAAAAAAAAAAAAAAGAAAAGAAAAAAATTCAGGTCAGGTGCTTTTTCATGAGGAACCCATATATAAAATTTCAAAACCCTAGCATACACAGTTCTTAAGATATGACATGCACAAAAACGGACGGATGGACGGACGGACGGATGGATGAACGGACGGAACGAAGGCAAAGCAATATGCCCCACCAATTTCATTCGAAATTGGGGGCATAACTGAGCAAACGGTGTAGATCCTAATCAAACTCGCCGTTCAGTGGCATATTATATGATCTGGGTCTACATTGTTTGCAAATCCTATACTTTAAATAAATAGTGATACTGTGTTCTGCTGCATCTGATCAGGGTCTACATTGTTTGCCAATGTAACTAAAATTCATTTGGACAGATCCATTGGACAGATCCATTTGAAAGTTAAGGGGTGTCAATTTTGTTTTATTTGTTGTAAGTTTACGAAAGTTCTTGTACTTTGGTAAACAGTGTTTATCCTGATCAGACGCCGCGTCTGCGGCATCTCATCTGGGTCTACACAGTTTATCATATCCCACAAAGGCCCTTGGGCGGACCAATTTAAAATTTAAGTTGTAAGTTTTTACAAAAATTCCTTTACTTTTTACTTTTTCATTCTACGTCGTCTGATCTGGGTCTGTAAAGATACCCTCAAAATGAGGAGCTAGGCATATACGGGCTGAGTGTAAATTTCCGGTATATATATATATATATGTGTGTGTGTGTGTGTGTGTGTGTGTATGTGTGTGTGTATGTATGATTTTTTTTTATTTGGGTTTTACGGCCCTTTCAAGAATATTTCACTTATATCGAGCCGATCGTTCATCAAAACTGGGCGAAAACCGGAGAACCAGGGGAACGAACTGTAAGCAGAACTTGGCTTTCCCACATGTGTCCCGAGTGAGGCTCGAACCACAGCGGTGAGAAACCTAATGGATTAAGAGCCAACTCTCCTATCCACTAGGCTACGGGGGCCCGCATATGTATGTATGTATGTATGTATGTATGTATGATTATGCCTGTGACAGGTTTTTGAGTTATTTTACAGATAACATTGCAGAACAAACACTGATGAAGGGGGCTATCAGCCGCAAAATATATTGATGCTCCTTAAATAATTGCCTCATCTCCCGACTTTCTTTTGAGATTGACTTGAATGACTGAATGATAGGAGAAGTTATAAAACTTAAACTGCTAGTAAATTCGATCTAATTAATGTATACAGGGCGGAGCGATTAGGGTAGAAACGTCTTAGGAGCGAATTTCTAGGATAGGAAATGGGTTTGGGGCGAAGGAACTCGGATTTGCGCGGGACTGTTCATCCAATTTTCTGAGTTGATTTCTCAGAGATGTGTTTTCATTGCCCTAAAATGGAAAACAGTGCACCGTTTAATTACAAATTTCAGACATATATTCTACTGAAATCCAATGATAAAGATGATCCAATATGTATTGCAAGTTAAAATTGATAAAAAGTATTACAGTTTACTAATTAAGTCATTACCTAGCTACTGCTGCTCAGAGATGTTGATTACATTACATAATTTTTCCTTGTGGTTAATAAATAATTGCTGATACGGCTAATCAGTAGCACTTTTTGGATAAGAGCTGTGTTCCTCATAACAATGCATATAAATGCTTATTTGTTCCTTTCATATACATTATCTAAAGTATATTTTCTGCCAAGATCGATAACCATGCTTTGCAAACACATATTATGACGTATCAAACATCAATATTAGATTCTTAAACGTTGAAGCCACAGCTTGCATTTAAAAACCCAATATTACTTGGGTGTTTATAAAAAATATCTCGCTTGGCTAATTCGGCAGACTACAAATAGGTAATAGTTTAATTTGTTTTGTCCTTTGAAGAGCATTAAGGGCTTTGTTTATGATTTAACACTTATCACCCTGGGCAATTGTTTTAGCAGACGACATTCCGACACATTCATCCTATTTCTCAAAGGAAACGGGACTCGACATTTCATGCAAATAGTCTTCAATGGAAACAACTTGCACGAAATCCCAAATCCCGCTCTCCCGGGAAAACAAGAAGAAATAATAAGATTTGTCGTCTGCTGCATTTGCCCAGGTGGTGGTAAAGGCTTGTAAGCTAATACATTACCAAAGAAGCTTACAACACACGCACTGTAATACTATAAAGTAATATCTAATTTAAATCATCTTTTTTTCTTCAGTGTTTAAACATACATGCATAAGAAGTGTGATTCGTCTGTACAGATAATCAAAATTTGTTGACATATGATTCATCAAAATAATTGATCCATTCGCTTCCGGATTATCACGGAGATGTCTTACTGACACATGTTGAGTGTGCGCGTGTATGTGTGTGTTTGTGTGTGTGTGTGTGTGTGTGTGGCAAAGCACTTGACGGTGCATTGCCATGATTATTTTCTGACTATATTCACTTCTAAGGTAATGTTTTATGCACATGCAGAGAGAGAGAGAGAGAGAGAGAGAGAGAGAAAGAGAGAGAGAGAGAGAGAGACTTGCCAAAGTCTGTTATATATGTTGGAAATATATAAAATACACACACGCACGCACGCACTCTCGCACACAAACGCGCACGCGCGAGAAATAGTCCTATAGCCGAATTATTTTGTGCAAATTAGAACCGGACCCATGTCACCCCGCGACTCCGGCCCTGCATTTTTCATTACAACCTAGATATAAATATATAAAATTGATAAAAAGTATTACAGTTTACTAATTAAGTCATTACCTAGCTACTGCTGCTCAGAGATGTTGATTACATTACATAATTTTTCCTTGTGGTTAATAAATAATTGCTGGGTAAACTGCTTTAGTCAGTATTCCTTGAACACACAACAATGTCCGGATAGTGACAGCTCTAACTCTATCAATTATTATTTGTAAAATTTTCTAATTAGATATAGTACTTTGTTGCATATCGTTGGTTTCTAAATCAAAGGCTTTGCTTTCATCAAATGTCAACATATTGATACATTCTCCTGATTTATTGATTTTTAGTAAATTCATAGACATGTTTTTAATCAAAACGCTGTAGGCGCTGGTGGCCTGGACATCAGAGGCCCTGGAGCTTCAAAGCTCACAAGATTTGAAAACGTGAAACTGCATGTTCATGTTGTCCTTCAAAGGTTTGTATAAACAAGATACCCAGTTTAATAATAACTTGAGCAAACAGACAAACTGATCCAGTACGTTTGCGGGCTGATAGTACAGTTCGAATCATTACGAAAACACACCTATTAAAATATACTGAGAATTTTACCACCAAAACATGAAAACTTTCAGAAAAAAATTCTGATAATTTTCATATTTCTGCTCAAAACATAGATTGTGGGTACTCGTTAGAACCGCCTCGATGAGGCGGTTCTAACGAGTACCCACAATCTATGATTTTGAGCAGAAATAAGAAAATTAATGTATACCCCTGTAAACCCCAGTTTTACTGTATAAAAGTGGGGTTTAAGGGGGTCAAAACTATATAGGCGTGTTTTCCTGATGTTCAGCATTTGTGCATACGGTCATGACTACACTGCGCACTTATGCTGGACATACAACATTATCCTCCGATCTCTATGAGAACAACGAAGATGCCGATAAGCTTCTGTGCATCCGCGTTAACTGTTCAGGGTCGTTTATATATTGTGTAAGCCATGTCCAAATTTTAAGATGTGCAGACTGGTACTTTTGTGTGAATTAGTGGAGGTGGGGGAAGGGGTGATATTTCGCGATGTCGTACAAAAGGGCCTATATGTTCATAGACTGACATGAACCCCGCACACCTCTACCAACAAACATCTCTGATTATCCCTTTTAAAATATAAAGGCATAAATTAGGACGTTTGCCTTTTAAATGTGTGCCTTTGCATCAAACAGAACGGTTCATTGCTTCCCATTTTGCCGATCCAGAAGAATATGTGATACGCTTCTGCAAATATAGAGAGTAAATTACTCTTTTTCGATAAGTAAAATTGTGAGGAAAGTGACGATGTTTGAAAGAATAAGCTGATGATTTAAGTATTCAATTCAATTCAATTCTTTATTTTCCAAAGCCATACAGCCTATAGGAGAGTACAAGAACATATTTGCAGTACATGTTATAAGTAATGATACAATTTACAAAACAATTTGTATTATATGATACATGAATAGTCAAATACGACAGGATTCTTCCCAGCCCACACGCAACGTCGCAACAACGTCGGTCCGACTTCGCCGCGACGTTACGTCCTCGCGACGACGCCAAAGCGACGCTGCCTCGACGCTCCGAGTATACTGGGTTAATTCACCACTAGATGTTTAGGTACTATCACGCCGTTTACATGCCTGTATTAGATATTTCCCAAGGCTACAAACCGTTCTTTTGTTGTTTGAGCCTAGAAGCTGAGTGACTTTGTAAACGCTCGGTCTGTAAGTAAAGTAGCGTTTTATGTACTGGGTTCTAATATCAAGATAGTATGGGCATTTCAAAATAAAATGGATTTCATCCTTAGTGTCCTGTCAATTACACTTTGTACATTTTCTATCGTCTCTATTCATATCATCATACCTTCCAGTCTCTATATTGAGTGTGTGCGCAGAAAGACGAAATTTTGAAATATTTTTCTTACATTTTGTCGGTATGCATGAATTCAAATACGGCTGTAAACTTCTATGTTTCGAATGTGTTTGTATATTAAACATTTGTTAGATCGTTCGATATAACTATCGATACTCTGGAATGAAGATCACCGAGTCTCTGTTTTGCAATCAATAAAAATAACTTCCGTCATTTTCAACTGTCTGCTGAACCTAGACATAGATCATACCTATATTTATTAAAAATTTGCGCACTTTAGATGCCCTATTCGAAACACTGTTCTCGTTGTGTGTGCATAATAAATTATCGTATAAACCTTTCAAAATACAATTATCAGTCTTTAGCAGTTTCAACCAATATTTAAGAATATTAAACTGTCTTTGTACAAATATCGGGTCTACCCATTTCACAGTACACCATATCATTACTAGTGCTGCGCTTTACACCAAGACGTCGTTTCAAGAACATCGTGTGTACTGTTTCTATATCTTTGGCCTTTATATATTCCCATAATTCGCTGCAGTAATGCAAGATAGGACTGACGTAAGTATCAAACAGAGAAAGCAAACTAGAGACATTAAAATTATGATTTTTTTTTAACTTTTTTCAATAGGCAAAATAATGCTTTTTTTCTCCATTTCAGCTATATGTTTCTGTGTCACATTGAACTTTCCGGTGTAATGCAAAAGCAGTCCAAGATATGAAAAGGTATTCACGATTTCTACCAAGTTTCCATTATAATAGAACTGTTCATTCCTCATTTGCCAAGACGACCTGAAAACCATAACTTTAGTTTTGTCGACATTGACGGTCAACCCATAGTTTGTAGTCCAAACTAATGGCCAATCTAAATGTTTCTGCAGTGACTGCACTATCTGCTACCAGGACAGTATCATCCGCATACATCAACAGAAATAAATTTAATTCATTTAATTCAAACGTCTGTAAATTGTCCTGCAGCAAATCAGTCTCTATGTCGTTGACAAATAAAGAAAATATTAATGGTGACAAGGCCTCACCTTGTACGAGACCTTTATAACAAGAATAAAACTCAGAGTACGTCCCTTCAAATTTTACACATGATTTAATCTGACTGTACATGGATTTGATGACATTTAATAATAATCCACTAATACCGTGCTTCACTAGACGTCGCCAGTTTTAAATGATCAACATTATCAAAAGCTTTTTGGTAGTCTACAAAGCAGCAATACACTTTATGTTTACGTCTCTGAAAGTCATTAATAATTGAATGTAGAGAAAACACTGCGTCCATAGTACTGTACCCCGGTTTAAAACCGAACTGGGCGTTTGTTAGGCAGTCAGTCTTTTCACATCACTTTAGTAATCGCGTGTTAAGAGTAGCTGTAAACATTTTTGCAAGGTGGCTAATAAGGATAATTGGTCTATAATTACCTGCCTCTTTTTTATAAGCAGGGATAACTATGCCTTTTGAGCGATTTTCAGGTTATATTCCAATTAACAGAATATGATTAAATATTTTTTAAGTATGGGTATGAATATGTCTTTGCATTTAATGAATAACTCATTTAGGAGATTCCAGGGTAGATAGATAGAGATAGATTTCATCGTAAGTAAACTTTACATAGAGTTCTTCAAATATTGTTTCTGTTTCCCGCTCACGTATATTCTCAAGTCCAGTTTGCTCGCCCGACGACATCACGCTAGAAAAATATTGAAAAAAGTCATGTGCTGTTAAATTGCTTCTCTTTCTTTTTCGTGTTTTTCGAAATAGTTTATTGAATTCCCTTAGATTCGTTCGTTTCAGGTCACCTAACATATCACCTTCGTGCCTAAAATAACTCCGTTTCGCTTTTGTGACATGAGATTTATATTCCTCTTTTTATTTGCTAAATAAAGTCGGTTGAAATAAGACCTGTTACGGTTAAACGTTGAAAGCGCCTTTTTATAAACAGAATATTTTCTCGCACATTCTTCATCGAACCATGGTCTGTTTGGGTTATCGTTATTTTGCGTAGTTCTACCTTTGATTTTACATGTATCACATATATCTGTCGTTTTGAAAGATTTTAAGCAGAAATGGTCATTTATCTCCCTTAGATTGTTCGTGAAATCCTGAACCGATCGATTTATGTTTTCAGCACACGCGGCCAGGGAATCACGATTTACTAATATACACTGATACAACTATTCAGCGGCTTCACTGTTCCACGATACATACGTATCACTTCATTGTGCGCATGTGCATAGGTTATCACCATCGGCTGCACAGACTTCAAATGACAGACAAATAGGAGCATGGTCCGAGATCTCAGTAAATTATTCGTCCGTAAAATCTTTAACTATGTTAAAAGAAGAATAGTGGATACACGCAATGTCAATCACACTGGTTCTCTGTCGATTTTGAAAGGTTATATCACCATATTGATCAGATTTAGTCCGACCATTTATTATTCTGAGACCGCTTTCTTTGCAAAGTGTTATAAATTTCTATCCATGATTGTTAACGTGATTATCTTTCGAATACCTTTTAATAAATAGGTCGTCACGCGGGTACAAAAACAATGATTCCATGTTGTCTATTAACGTTTGATGGACCATCATTTCGTATGATGTCAACCAACAGCCCTAATCTCGTATTTAAGTCCCCGATAACGCCCACTTTCGCAAAACCTGAATAAAGTTCAAGGTCACTCTCTAATAAATCAAACAAGTCACAATCATAACAATTATAATACTGGTTCCCTTCATGCGAAATATGTGCACAACATAAGAAGTACATATGGGTACCAACTGTAAATAATGAACTATCCAATTTAAGCCAAATTAAACTATCATCGCTCTGTTTTACCAGACTAATTTTTTGTTCAAGCCATTTCTTGATGAGTATACAAATACCACCCCCTCTACATTTAGATCTTTTCAACGCAATTATTTTATAGGCATCGAGTTCATATTCCGTTTTGTTAACAGAACTGTGTTTTGATCATTACATAACAGGTGGGCATATAATTCATTACGAAAACACGCCTATTCAAATATATTGAAACTTTCATTACCAAAAAACTGAGTTTTCAGATAAAAAATTTGATATTTTTCATATTTCTGCTCAAAACATAGATTGTGGGTACTCGCCAAGACGGTTCTAACGAGTACCCACAAGCTATGTTTTTGAGCAGAAATAAAACAAAATAATGTATACCCCTGTTAACCACAGTTTTACTATATAAAAGTTGGGTTTAAGGGGGTCAAAACTATATAGGTATGTTTTCGTGATGACAAGTTTCGCAACACAGCGCCACAGTTCGATACGATTTTGACACCGATTTGTTGACATTTCCATAGACAGTTGATCCTGTTGTTAGCACTGGCAATTGGAGGCTCGCGAAAGGAGATGACTCATATGACGTCAAGGCTTCTTCGGCACGTGACTAAAATGACTTATTGTGTAAACAGGTAGCGGACAGGTAAATTGTTATTAAAGTTACAATTCGAAACAGGGAGAAATATTCTTCGACTGACATTGCAAACAACAATTTTAATCTTGTTTTATTCATAAATCGAAAAAAAAACAAAAAAACAAAAAAAAAAAAAAAAAACAAAAAAACAAACAAACAAAAAAACAGATAAGGTAAAACTTTTCCACTTCCTCTTTAACTCACATAGTACCTCAGAAGACAAGGGCCACGGGTGAATATGTGAATATATTATCAGGGTACTTAAAGCTGAATGGTACCAGGTTATAAAGTGAAATCCGTCTCTGATACAGTCAGGAATTATTCTAGATCAGTATAACGCGCCTTGTCACGTTAATCATGTTGGTGAAGAAACGGATGACAAACTGGACGTAGAATTGCTGCCACAGCCGTCTTATAGCACAGACCCGGCTATCTGAGATTTCTTTGTATTTCCTACAATGACGGATAGTCTACGAGGAAAAAGATTTGAAAGCATAGAGAAGCTTGCTATAGCTGTAAAAAATGAGTTGTCACGCGATGACTTATATCACGTGTTCCCCGCGTAAACTGGAAAAAAAGACTTGTGTAATCATGTTTAGGGTCCGGCAAGGTGCTGTTATAGTTCTGTAGTTATTCAAGTTGCGTATGAACGTTTTGATCATCCCTACCCTTCGTAGTGTTAATATACTTAACATTTCAATGTGTTTACATGGATTTTTCAGCACTGCATATGAAGAAACGAGGATGACAATAACGTCGAAGCAAAAGAATTTACAGAGCTTTCTTCTGGTTTTAAGTGTTACTGCTGTGGTTATATGTAAGTTATGTTTTAATATTTTGGTTTACTTTAGCGCCAGGTACAGTAGAACTTCAATGACTCGAACATCTTTGGGACATGGATAGTTCGAGCCACTGAGGGTAATAACAGCGCCAGGTCAGGAAGCAAATGAGGGTCATTTAGAGATGTATGTTCGATTTTCTATGATATATGGTATGTTGAGTGTGAGGCGATTCTAATGAGTGCACACAACAAACAGTTTCATGATAAAAACAAAATATCTCTAAAAGATCCTTAAATATTTGTTTTCTTGAGCCGTCTGAATAATTTCCAAGCAGGAACTCAAACACGTGTTCGTCGAATCAGTCACGGTAACTGAGCCATGGTTTACTGCAAAGTTGTTTGTCCTAACTACCTATGCACGAAATGTTTTTTTTATTGATTTATTTTATTTATTTATTTATTTTTTTTTCATTTCATGGGTTTTGAAAGCAAATTTAATATTTTTACATTTCCAAAAGTTTAAAAGGCTTAAAGTTATACAGAAATCGGTAGAGTAGGTACTTGGCAGTAGCTCTCAACATATTTCATTTGTTCAAATTTTCTGAATTATTCACAATATTGTTGAAAACATAATAATTAAATTTAAACAGCACAAAAAAAAAAAAAAAAAAAAAAAAGAAAGAAAGAAAGAAAGAAAGAAAGAAAGAAAGAAAGAAAAAAAAAAACAAAAACATTTTCTGAGATAAGTATTTTGAAACATCACCTGATCAATTTACTATAGTAATTGCTTAAGGCAGACCAATTTGGCCGTAAATTTAATTTAAGGGTAAACATATGAGAACAAAACACAGAAACAGAAACAAAAACAGAGAAATGGTTTTCGAATAAGATTTTCAATCAGAACAAAGTGTTTTCATAAAAAAACCCAAAAAACTTTGTCTTTCCGAGTGATGTCGAAGTTACAGTGGGAAATGCACGTAACGCAGTCATTATTATTCAGACAGCTTATGTTATATTAACAAGTCACTGTAATATATACTTCTATGTTTCCCCATGGTGAAGCCATGTTGGGATATGCATTATTCGGTTATTTGTCTGAAATAACATAACTTTGAAACCAGTATATCAACATTTTATTGCCTCTTTTTTTTTTTGCAATCTGTTTTGCTGCATTACTCCTTCTTGACATGTTTAATAACCCAAATCTTTCTCATTTCCAATATTATTGGTGAAAATGGCAAGGCAAGCAAAGTTGAGATGTCGAAATAAATAGTTGTCTTATATCTCCAGAAAACAATATATGTTGCAGGCATTATAGTCAGTTAAGTCTGGGTTACAGAGTTGCCACCTTTGGGAAAGAGTTGCCAGATGTGCTTGTCATCTGCTCATTTTGTGGCTACTTAAGTGTATTTGTCTATCTTTCCTTTTGGTGATGGAGCTTGCTGTGGATCTGCTAGTGTCAGTTCCTGAGTTCACATTTACTTTAATACCTCCAAAATGTTTGTTTATGAACATTCGGCTGCATGGCAATTAATAAAGCAAATTATGGATGCTAGTTTGCTATTCAAAACTAATACTCGGAGCACCGAACCTAAAAAATAAATAAATAAAATAAAATAAATAAATATACTGAAAGGAAATAGAAACGCAGGGTAAATTTTATTCCTAAATTTCATTCATGTTTGAAAAAGTTTGTTAAATATTTTACTATGATTACAAAACGGTACATGTATGGAACAAAAGTTCCAAATTTAATTGGTTTCTGATCAACAAGTCTCGAGTTATTGAAGTTCATTGGTAGCTACCCCCCAAATCTTGAAATCAAAATCAAACTGAAAATCAATATTGGGTGTGTCCCCTTCTTGCTGCCGTTGCTGCCCTAATTCTCCTTTGGATAGAGTTAACCAAAGCATTGACAGTTCGCATCGGGATGTTATTCCATTCATCGATCAACGCATTCCTTAGTTGTGCGAGAGTTGCGGGGGGATTTCGGCGCTTCCTAACCCTTCTGTCCAGCTCATCCCACATGTGCTCTATTGGGGTCAAATCTGGACTGTACGGTGGCCATGCTAGTGGTGCGATGTTATTGTTTGCCAGGAAATCCTGACAAACTCGGGCAACATGTGGTCGGGCATTTTCCTGCTGCAGAATCAGATTACGTTGTTGCACAAGCGGGACTGCAACAGGACGCAAGATCTCATCCCTATACCTTACTGCGGTCATATTGCCCGCAACAATAATCAACTGTGATTTTATCCCGTGAGCAATGCCTCCCCAGACCATAACGGAGCCACCCCGATCCCGTTCGACAACACAGGCGTCGGCAAAGCGTTCTCCGCGACGTCGGTACACACGACGTCGACCATCTGCGCGATAGAGAGTGAACCTAGACTCGTCCGTAAAAAGAACTCGTCTCCACTACCTCATCGGAAATAGCCTGGGCGCATGCGCCGTCAACCACGCCATACGACGCAACCTACGTGCCTGGGTCAGAGGCAGACCAACGTATGGACGACGAGCTCGAAGACCAAACTCACGCAATCGACTTCCAACAGTCTTCGGAGAAATTTGTCGATTATGCGTACCTACTGTATTAAGGGCAGTTTCGGTAGCAGTGAGATGACGATTCCGCAAATGTGCCATACGGATTGTCCTTTCTTGACGTCGCGACGTCACGCGTGGACGCCCAGACCGTGGTCAGTCTGCTAAATGCACTGTCTCCCATAAACGTCTAACAAGACGTTGAATTGTTGAGACGTTAACCCCAAATGATTGGCAACTTGCTGTTGCCTCTGACCCTGCATCAGCAACGCAATTGCCCTACCCCTCTGAACATCAGTCAATCGTACCATGATTGATAAAAAGTTCAAAGTAGCGTAAAAATGAAAAGAAAAATCGGTTAAAGACTCGAAGAGCGTTGTGTATCGTTGAAGTGTACCAAATGGTGTGAGGAAATCTTGTGCTGAAGGTTTAAACATGCTTGTTTTGCACGAAATTTTAGCTTTCCGTATTGTCCGTGCAATGCACTGTGTAGTGCACGGTTGAATGATTTCACACACTGGGTAGATAGCACATCGACCAAAGACTCGTATACCCGCGGTTCACATTCACATGACAATCTGTAAAAGTGTATGGCTATAGTAAACACCGTAAAAATGGTTAAAATAAGAAGGAAAAAACTCTACCCTGCGTTTCTTTTCCCTTTCAGTATAAATAAAGCCTCAACAAATAAATTAATCCTAAACGGCGGTCCCCTTCCCCCTACCACCCATATCCATTTTTTCATTGTAAATGATGGGGAAAATATGCTGATAATGATACAGTACTGTGCATGAAGCACACACACACACACACACACACACACACACACACACACACACACACAACATTATTTAAGATTAATACGCTTTTCTAAATCTTGATTTTGTCTATGCAGTTATATATACTGGTTAATTTGTATCAAAATGGAATTGCTGTCCCAGTCAGAAAGCACTTTAGGCAGTTTTCAAGAAAAATGATAAATTTGAAATAAAAATAAAAAAATATCGGTCTTAGAGTTTTAGCTATTTGTCAATGGCATTATATTTCTACGATTTCTACGATAAACAAATAATATTTTCTGAACCAAAGATGTGAATACCGAACCACAAATTAGGTAAAATATAGTAATTATAATAACGTAATATGTATTTTTGCAATGCTTGTTATAAAAAGCAAGGAAAATCGCTGCCGCCAAATGTTAAAGAACAATAAAAGAGTTCCTACGGTAATCCCAAACGTGTAAATGCATGCTTTAAACATTTCTTTCTGTTTTCATTTGGTTTAAATTACATGATCGTTATTTTTTATTAAATGTGCGTGAATTTACTTTACTTCTATCTTTTAAAATTTGTTAACAGACAGTGCATTCGTACGCAGCAATCAACTTGATATTGCTACTAATTCTTACTTATGAAAAAACATTAAATAGATGACTATAAAGTAACAGTCCATGTTATATTGATTTGTTGGAATGATGCTTGTTTGGGTTACCCTTGAAACAAAAGTGTGCTTAAAATACTTCACTAAATAGCTTCAGTCATAACTCCGAGGCCACTAAAGGTAGTCTCGTGAAACCTAAGACAACAATAGAAAGCAACAAACTTATCATGCACCGTTACGACTGTGATTTACTGGTAAAATAAATAATTCAGTTAATGTAGCAACAGATATAATACAAATACATGAATTCGTTCTTAAATAATACCAAAATAAACAACAACAACAAGAAAAAAAAACAAATAGAGATACTTTGTATATACATAATAAACCGAAACCAGAAAATGCAGATTTGGACTGAGTCTGTTTATGAGGATGAATGAATACAGAAAAAAAATACAACATCCGTTATGTCCAACACCAGCACCTTTGTGCGGAAGTCTATTTTCACATAGAATATACGTATATGAACCGATAGTCTCAAATGACCAGAAATTAGCACAGTAACGAAATAATAACGCTTTACGGCCTCCAGTCAAGTACTTACCGACATCTGTTGTAATCATGTGCATTAAATATCTGCAATACTTCAGGTTATTGCATTTTGTCAACCAGGTCATATAGTAGGTTACAGTAGACGATAGACTAGTTCCAACATCTAGCATAATTTGTAACTCATACGTTAATAAATGGTATATTTTTATGACATTTAAGCCAGCGCACACAACAAAACCTACAATAAGACTTGTGTGACCAGAAAAAAAAAAAAAAAAAAAAAAAAAAAAACTCAGATCAGCCTGTTTATTCATCAAGTATAGCAAAGGTTATTGTTTATCCCCCTTTGTATAGCCTGGCGGAAGAACTATTGTGATCGCTTGCCATCCGTCGTCCGTCCATACGTCCGTCCGTCCTTTGGCTATCCCGACTTTGAACGACTTCTCCTCTAAAACCCTATGTTGATTTTCTTTAAATTTCGCGTGGACTCTTCTGTTAAAGGGTGTTAAAATTTGTACAAATCGTCACAGTTTGTTAATCAAGATGGCTGCCATGCCCATGTACGGTAAACACTTTAAAGTCTTCTTTTTTTTTCTTAAAAGCTGCATCTTGGTGTATGGCATCGGGAACTCAATGTTTACCAAGCTTGTTCTATTGATGACCTTAGGTTGACAGATGATTATTTTACTGCAAGGTCAATCTCAATGCATCTCTCTGAATTTGTATGGGAAATATTAGGAAGTCATTTTCTCAAAATGTATTAATGACTAATGGCTTCAACTTTCAATGTATAATCAAAGAGGTAAACCCTTTTAGTCACAGTCAAAATGTTGTCCCCCGGGGTTACCTGCCCTTGCTACTGGTCTATATTTATTTATAAAATATCTTAATCTTTAAACGTTTTCTGTTTTGAAACAGCTATACCAATTTCCATCAGATTTTACACTGGGCTTTTTGTCAAAGGTGTGGTGTCAATTTGTTCAAACGGTTCAGCACCATTGAATAAGAAAGTTAAATTTTGGTATATAGCATTGGTCTACCAAGTTTGTTCAAATGGTGATCCTAAAATGCCCTTTGACCTTTCTATGGCAAGGTCAAGTTGCATCCCTTATCTCGTGTATGGGAAAATTGTTGAAAAATCTTTTTCTCAAAATGTACTTACGTCTAATAGTTGAAATTTGCAATGTGTGATTAAATTAAGTAGTAAAACTGTTAATTACAATTATCAAAATTTTGTCCAACGGGAGTTATACGCCTTTGTCCCTTGGCTATATACATGATTAAAATCATATCAGCTTTAAAAGTCTTGTTAGCTAAAATTGCTTGACCAATTTTCAGTAAGATTTCACATGGAAAAAAGGGGAAAGAGAAAAGTCCAGGGAGTGCCACAATCAGAAGCCGTAGCCCTTCACAGACACCAAGAGGAAGACAAAACCAAACAAGCGCAAATCGAACAAACGTACGAATTGCACCAAGACTAGCTCTCTCCCAAAGCGAGGTAATTGCAATGCTAAAAGAACTAAAACCTCACCCCCTCCTCCCCTACAAAAAAAAAAAAAAAAAAAAAAAAAAAAAAGAACAAAATAACACAATGCAAGACATAAAACAAATCGTCTCGTAAAATCAACCATAATGCAACAAAGAGTAAGACTATCACCGAGACCACCACCTTAGAAGGACAGTAGAAAAACACACCGGGGGTGGGGGGTGGGGGGCGGGGGGTTAAAACACTTTTACGACAAACCAACTTCACTCTGGGTCCCGATGTAACTCTTAATAAAGAATTACATAAAAATTCGGTTCGCATAAAGGCTCCCAAGTCAGTCAATGCATCAAAGTGAAAACATAATAATAAAATTCATTACTTTGATAAACAAAGCCGAGTACTCATGGCTAATTCTACTGTGTGCCAGAGTAAATGAAAACCAATAGTTGAACCACGGCAGGCCAAGCCAAAGACAAATCGTCAAGCCCCAACCCACTGTTTAAAGATTTACAAAGAGGCTGTCATTGAGTCTGAGGCCCGAACCGCCGTCGTGCAATTAAAGAGTTAAGCATAACCACCAACAATGTTTGGGTTGATAAGTAGGCACGCTGTCTGTCGCATAATATCCAGGCTATAACCGATTCTGTTATAACGGTTCATTTATTTTCTGAATTGCTCCGAAAAGTTACATCTCCCCACATGTTTTTTTTTTCTAAATCTGTTTACTAAGTCACCGTAAAGTTCTGGTTCCGATATACCTTGTTGCAAAAATGTTTTCAGTGTTATACTTTTCTACCAAGGGCACTGTGTGCGATAAAATTTCGAAAACGCCTTATGAAGTTTAAAATAACGATAGCCCTGAAAAGGAAAAATGACTATATCAAAATCAAAATCGTCCCGTTTATCATAAATTTTGGTGGAAACTGTACCATCAGATATACATAGATTCAAATCCAAATAAAAGTGCCTTGGTATCGGAAGAATTAGCCCTAATTAACTGGAATTCAGTAGGGTATATGCGGTCCACCATTTGGTCAAAGTAAATATTGTTAATATTTAATAATTCTGCGTTGATACTGACGATTTGTTGGAATGGATCGTCGATATTGAGGATTTGTTCAAATGGTTCACTGTTATTGAACAAGATGGCCGCCGTGCCCATATATAATAATAATAATAATAATAATAATAATAATAATAATAATAATAATAATAAAACACTTAAAATCTTCTTCTCAAGAACCTAGAAAACTTTGAGGCTGAATCTTCATATATCGTAGCATCAGGGACCCATGGTCTACTAAGATGATTCAGTTGATGATCCTAGGGTGACCTTTAGCCTTTTTATGGCAAGGTCAAGATCCTGTAGTAAATGTTGAAAAATCATTGTCTAAAAATGTGTTAAAGGCTTATGGTTGAAACTTACAATGTAGGATGAAAGTAGTAAACCTGTCAGATACAAACAAACTTTTATTCAATTGGGCTATCTGCCCTTGCCCCTGGCATATGTTTAAGTATGAAATTGTATAATCTTTAAATTTCTTCTCTAAAACTGCTAGCCAATGTTCACCAGATTTTATATTGAGCATTCTGTCGAAATTTTACAAACAAATTTACAAATGTTTTTTCTCTATTGAACAAGATGGCTGCCATGCCCATATATGTTAAACCGCCTAAAAATCTACTTCTCCAGAACCAAGAAAGTTTTGAGGCTGAATCTTGGTATATAGCATCGGGGATGCAGTCTACCGAGTTTGTTTAAATGATTATTACAAAATGGCATTTGACCTTTTTAAGGCACAGTCAAAAGTGTGTTCTAATTGTGGCAATATTGGAAGAATGTTGCATGGCGTCTGCAGATATGCAATAGCTACTTTACTCAGGTGGGCGAATTGTAGCCCATGGGCCTCTTGTTGCTTATATGTGTTGCACTGTGATATTTTACTTGTGAGGCAAAAGACTGTATTCAAGCCGAACATATGTTTGTAATTTAGAGCGGCATCAGAATTAAGAGCGAGGATTCTCGCAAGTAAAACGTTTCTAAATCCAAATTTCTGTTTCTTGTATGATGCTAACATTGTGGTTATCTTCTTAATTGCTTTCTGTTTTCTTCGTTTGTTTTGTTTTAATGTTCGGATCTGCATCAGGAGATAAAGGCAAGGTTTCGCTTGAGTACAATTGCTTTAATGCTCCCACTCCAGAAAGTAGTATGTTTGTATTGATTGTTCCAAGGCGGTTCCTCTCTTGCAGTTTTTTTTATACGTATTTGTCTAGTTGGTCAGTCTACTGTCTACAAAGGATGTGTTGTACTTGGTATAAAGTGTGCAGTAGTGCGTATGTGCGTGTCCCGTCTGTTTTTGTTGGCTCTGGATGGTTGTATTAATTGATTTTGGCTTTTTCTGGGTGTAAAGTGGGAATAGGTGATGCACTAGACTGACCAAATCTTTGCATAGGTATTCAACATCAGTCCGAATATTTACTGTATCAAGCTTGAGATTCAGGAGATATGTCAGGGGTTTTCTTCAGAAACTTAAATAAAATCCTTACGCATTATGAAATCATTTAAATACATGACTTTAATCTCAAGGTGACTAACACAGTTGGACTTGCAAAGAATAAAACACTGGACCAACACCTAACAAAACCCTAAGTGTCAACTAATTCCATTTAAAATTTAAAAAAAGAGATATAGAGTTTTACACACGTTTACATAAAACATTAGCATAAAAATTTCAAGTCCGTGACCTTGACCCTAAAATTATCGTCAGTGGTAGGAGTTGTTCTGTATATAACTTTGAGCTAGTACATACCATCATCATAGTCATGAAATATGTCAAACAAAGGTTATGAAAAATACGTGTTCTTAAATCTTTAAAGGGGTGTCCATAACGCCCTTTTTCTGCCCCGAAACAAAGGTCTTAATTTTTTGCTGATACATTATAGTGTCCCGTTTATTGAAACAGCTTTGATTTTGCAACGTAAGCCCTAGTTTTGGAGTAAGATGATCATGAAAGTGGATGGAGTAATTCAGTATGAACCTGAGGTACCATATTTTAAACACCGTCTCTCTTTTCAAATATATCATCTAAATGTACCTTCTTTTGTTTGTTAGACAAATATCATAGGTAATATCCTATCCCATGAACCTCCCTTTAAAGATGAAAATTAAATCTGCAGCACTTTTATGAAAATAATTTTTAATTTTGCATCTTGTAATTCAATAAAATCTAGCCTTTCTCAGGAACTAAGATGAATTTTTTCAAAAATTACCTGAACACAACATTGGGATAGGGCAAAGAGATAACTAAGTTCTGGTGATCTTGACCTTATTTTCAAAGTCACACCGGCTTTGTTGGATTGTCAAAAAGGCACGTGTCTATTAGGCTATTTTTATGTTACTGAACAAAAGTCTTCATTTTCTCCTTATACATTGCCTATAATATCCTTTTAGCTCACTAGAGGACGAAGTGCTCATTGTGAGCTATGTGATTGGTCAATGTCCGTCGTGCGTCATCCGTCATGCCTCGTGATGTGTCTAAAAATTTGCTATAAATGACAACTTCTCCTAAACTCCTGGGCTAATTTCAATCAAACTTCACATGAATGTTGCCTAAATGACTCTCTACCAAAAAAAGTAAAATTGTTTCACATCAATGAACAAGATGGCCGCCTGAGCTAAAAGAGAAAAAAAAACTTTAAATGACTCTATCATTTGGCCAGTTTGAATCAAACTTGACAGGCATGTTGCCTATGTGTCTGACTACCCAAATAGCTAAGATTTTTCCGCATCAATAATAGAATGGTGCCAGAGCTAAAAAAAAACGGAAAATCTTTAAATGACAGCTCCTTCTATATCATTGGACCAAATTAAATCAAACTTGACAGGCATGTTTCCCACGAGTCCATCCCTAAATAGCTAAAACGGTTTTGCTCTAATGAACAAAATGACCACCAGAACTATGAATAGAAATATCTTGAAATGACAACTCTTAAACCCTTTAGCCAATTTCGATCAAAATTGACAAGAATATTGCCTTGGTGACTCTCTACCAAAATAGATAAAATGGTTCTGCTCCAATGAACAAGACTGACGCAGAGTGCATACCAGAAACTCTTTAAAAGGCAATTAATGCTGAAGCCTTGGGCCAATTCCAATCAAGCACTTGATATCTTGATACAGCTTAATAACGGTCCTGTGGAGTCAGTGAAACTTAGGTGAGTTATTTAGGACTGTATTAGTCCTCTAGAAGCATCTTGATTTAAAAACGTAAGTTACATATCTGGAGTAACATAATCATGAAAGTGGGTGGAGTAATTCTGTAAGAACCTAAAGTACTATACAAAAAATATGAATCTAAAGCCGATAAACTGTGTGTCACTTTATAAAGTTGCCACATCCAGTTATACCAGCTTCCGTGTGTTGGACTAATTCCTCAGTTAGTATCCTGTCTTACATTTTAGATTGAAAGTGTCCAAAGGGTTTAGGAGGAGTTGTCATTTAAAGATTTGTTTTAGATCTGGCAGCCGTCTTGTTCATTGGAGCAGAGCTGATTTAGCTTTTAGTAGAGAGCAACCTAGCAACATTCTTGTGCAGTTTGAGTAAGCAATATTCTTGCGAAGTTTGATTGAAATTAGCCAAAATGTTTAGGAGGGTTTGTAATGTAAATATTGTTTTTCTTTTTTTTTTTTTTTTTTTTTCGTTTTTAGCTCTGGTGGCCATCTTATTCATCGGTGCAAAATCGGTTTAGCTTCTTAAGTTGAGAGACACCTTGTCAACATTCTTGTGAAATGTGGTTAAATTGGCCCAATGATATGGGTGGTGTCATTTAAAGTGTTTGTCTATTTTTAACACTCGCAGCTGTATTGTTCATTGGAGCAAGACTGTTTCAACTATTTTGGTAGGGAGACACCTAGACGCCAGTAAAGTTTGATCGAAATTGGCTCAACGATACAGGAGAAGTTGACAGTTATAGATTTTTTCTGCTTTTAGCTCTGGCAGTCATCTCGTTCATTGGAGCAAAACCATTTTAGCTATTTTAGAAGTGAGTCACATAAGCAACTTTCCTGTAACGTTTGATTGAAATTGTCTAAATGGTGTAAGAGGAGTTATAATTTAAAGATTTTTTTTTCTATTTTTAGCTCTGCCGGCCATTATGTTCATTGGTGTGGAACAATTTTACCTGTTTTCTTAGAGTCATATAGGCAATATTCCTGTGAAGTTTGACTGAAAATGGCCGAGGGGTGTAAGAAAATTGTCATTTATGGCGAATTGATGATGCAGCACGATGCACGAAGCACGACAGACATTGACCATAATTTAGCTCACAATGAGCACTTCATGTTCGGGAGAGCTAAAAAGATATGATAAGCAATATATTAGGAGAAAATGAAGACTGTTGCTAAGTAGCATAAAATAGTCTTATAGGCACCTGCTCTTTTGACAATCTACAGTCCATGTGACCTTGGCCAAGGTCACCAAAACTTAGTCATTCCTTTGCCCTAACCCAATGTTGTATTCAGGTAAGTTTAAAATAATTCACCATTCAGTTCCTGGAAAAGGCTAGATTTTACTGAATTCCAAGATGCAAATTAAACAGAAATTGAAGATTTTCATAAAAAAGATACTACAGATGCAACACTTTTTTTAAAGGTAAGTTATTGAGATAGTATATTACCTAAGGCATTTCACTAGCAAACAGAGGAAGGTATAACGGGCTGTGATACATTTAAAAGAGAAACGGTGTTTAAAATATAGTTCCTCAGGTTCATACTGAATTATCCCACCCACTCCCACCATCATGTTAATTCAAAGGTAGGGCTTACGTTGCAGAACCAATACTGTTTTAGTATATGCGACATTAAAGGTAACGTATCAGCAAAACATGAAGACTTTTGTTACGGGGCAGGAAACGGGCCTTATGGACACCCCCTTAAAACATAGTCATCTGTGGGTGATTACGCCGACGTCAACGCCGACACCGACGCTGACGCGAAAGACAAAGTCGACGATAATGTTAATGCAACAGTTCCTCCTACGCTTAAAAGATCGACTATTGATGTAAATACACATTTTCTATAATTAAAGCTGTTGGATGGTAACAGACTTGTCATTTATTTTTATACGATCATATAATAGGTAAATGTAGTTTTCACATAAAATTGTATTTTTAATCACATTGTAAGTTTTGCTGCTCAAACAATTATTCTGAAACATTTGTGTTTCTATTATCAAGTCAGGTCATAATTTTCAGGACATTAATTTTAAATCCCTTAAAACCGGACAATTAATTGCTCGAAGCAGCTTAGTAGCACCTTCTAAAAAGTGCACAGAATATATGTTTTTTAACTTTTTATGAAGAAATAGCTCATAGAAACTATCCAGAATAGACTGACTTTTTAGAAACATGCACATATTATGCAAACACAAATACAACAATGTGTTTTACCATGAATCCCACAGCCTCTGCTTTAGATGTACACTGTTTGTGAAGTCCCGTCTAGCCAAATATTTAGGATAAGAATGGCATTGAGTTAAAAGATGTCTGACAGAAATAACAAAATAAAATTAAGCTTTATAAACAGAAATATCATGAAATGTCAGTTAATAATGCATACCTTCATATATCCATTTTTTACAGATGTCATGGGTAACAGGGGATAAACAATGTGCACACTTCTAATGATTTTCAAAATCAGTTATTTTTAATGTTTCCAAGAAGGTCCTTATTGTGACATGCCTCATGTGATTTCATTTAACTTAACTACCTTTATAACCTTTTATAGGCCTTACAAGATATTGTCGGGTATTATTTAATCACATTGTAAGATTTTCTGCTCAAACAGATATTCTGAAACACTTGTGTTTCTATTATCAAGTTAGATTATCACGTGGATCGTCAATGTATCCGTACGTGCGCCTGTCCCTCAGGCATCCGTCTGTCCGTATTTCGTTTCCATACATTAAATGGAGTAAATATAAAAAAATTTCACCAAACTTAGTTTATGCAATAATATTTTACAGGTCTGGTTTTGAATTGCTAATAGGCAAAATTTGTCAATGTTTGACAGAGTTATCTGCCCGCATCTGTCTGTCCTTTCGTTTCCGGACTATAACTTCAGTGAAAATCAATGACTTTTCACCAAACTTGGTGTATGGTATTGAGAAAATCTGGTTTTGGATTGCTAATGGCCATATTTAATCAATTTTTGACAGGGTTGTCTGGCCGCTACACGATAGAAGTGGGGTATTATCGTTTCACGATTTTATTTAAAAATGATACAGATTCCTATGGTTATCTAAGTTCTCGACCAAGTTTGTAAAAATTAGATTATAAACGGAAGCTCTAGAAGATCTACAAACCTTAAAGACACATTTTGTTTCCTTCTTTGGCTAGAACCTTCTCTCATGATCAGCCCTAATATACAGTCCTGTAACAGAGTCCACATCAAAGGCTTATCTCAGGTAAGTGATTATGTGGTCATTATAAAGATTTTAAGTCTCCTTAGGTGGGGCCCTATACGGGGTAATTCATATAATTGAGAAGTATTCAATATGTTACTTTAGAACCAGATAAATTCATTTGCAAATTTTGCATTAATTTGTTGAATTGTGTTGTATCACTTTATTTATTTATTGACTTTTTTGGCAGTTTTTCTAAAATATAAAAGTGTTATTTTTTCTTGCATTGTGGAAAAAATACAAATAAACTGAAATAGAAATATAAAATTGAAAGTTTATTTATTTTTTTTTTTTTTCGTAATTTATTTATTTATTATAAAAGTTTTTTTTTCATAATTCATTTATTTATTTATTTTCTAAAATAAGTAAGAAAACTTCACAAACTGAATCCTCATCTTACTGATGGAACACTGTATAATAAATCTGGTAGGAAATTCAAAAAATAATTTTATCCAAAAAATGTGAATATTTATTTTCTGCAATCACACAATCTTAAATTTTCGAAACACAGTTATTTCTACAAACTAGTCTGTATCTATAGTGAAGATTCAGATCAGCCTGCACATCTGCAGTCTTTACATTATAAGATACGCAGCTTCTTTGTCCAGAATCTTAGCACAGTCTGATCAGGCTGCAGATATGTGCAGGCTGATCCGAGTTTTCACTGAGCGAACATGTTATTTTGCAGAAATTAATGCGGTTTGTTTCTTTAGTACCTGTCAAAAACTGTAAAAAAGATTTCCGTTGTGTATTGCATTTTTTATGACACAACATGTTTTCCAGTACTCTCAATAATCAATAATTATTTACTGAAAGCAGAAAGGCATTATTATTACACATTTGACTGCTGGGAAAGAAAGAAGAATAAAGAAATATTTTTTTTCTTATATTCCCAGAAAATAGGATTAGACATTTCATGCAAATTGTATCCTTAGAGACAGTTCGCATCAAATGTCAGATCCTATTTTACGGGAAAAAATAATAAAAAATCTTATTAATTTGTCGTCTGCTAAATCCGCCCATAGCGTGGTGAGTTTTAATTCTCAAATGCCTGCGCGAAACAAAAATGTGCTACAAATTATGCTTTTCCTGAACAATGGATTTATTTATGTCACCCTTTTCAGTGATTATGTTTTGACGAAGCTACTAAAATAGTGCTTCTGGAAATTCATGCAAATATGAAACAGGTTAAGAGGGCATTTGGCGATATAGAGGCATAAGTATCTGTATTTCTCAATAAAACATGTGTGTATTCTTTAGAGCTGTCTTGGAGAGGCGATTCTGATGAATAACAACCAGCTATAGGGAAAAAAATCACATAATCACCAAATAACCCTTTTTACCTATTTCTCTGTCTTTGTCATAATCTTTGCTGTATCAAATCTTATTTCCCCTTATCAGGCCCCTACCTATAAGGGTGGCCAATGTCACCAAGAATTTCTTCTCTTTATCTGCGTATGGTCATCAGGGTGTTATGCAATCCAAAATGTGTCTTAAAGCGTAGATATTTGTCCAATATCAGGCACCATAACTCTGCCAGAGAGTTACGTAGTTTTGACAGATGGAAAGGAAAAACTAGAAAAGCAAATAAACCAGTTCTTTGATCCAATACAAGGAGATAATGGTTCCAGGCATGACCAAACAAATACAAATTGCAACAAGACATTAAACAGGACCAAACACGAATAAAACGCCCCGCAGACACCTACAAAGCTCCAGAAAAGAACAAAAGTAAAAAATGCTGCAACTGTCATTTCGTATTGGCGATGTGGTCCTCTTGTTGCAGATTTGTTTCTGTTTTGTTATGAGAGAGATTTCATGAAGTCTCTCTCACGGGAAAATCAGGCTGACATTATTAAGGCTTTCGATTCCACTTCAAGATACCTTGATGATTTATTAAATATTGACAATATTTACTTTGACCAAATGGTGGGCTGCATATGTCCTACTGAACTCTAGTTAAACAGAGCCAAATCTTCCGACACCGAGGCACCGTTTTTGGATTTTGAATCTACGTATATCTACAGTTTCTATCAAAATTTATGATTTTGATAGTCAATTTCTCTTTTCTGGATGGCGATGTCCCCCGGCGTATCTTACATGGGGTATACATATCTCAGCTACAAATCTTAGTGACTTTAACTGCTGTAATAAAGCTCTTACTGCCAAACTGCTTAGGCAGGGTTATCGTTATTTTAAACTTCGTAAGGCGTTTTCGAAACTTAATCACAGACACAGTGCCTTGGTAGAAAAATATAACGTCAGTCTGAAAACATTTCTGCAATAAGGTATATCGGAACTTGAATTTTACGGTTACTTAGTGTACAGATTTAGAAACATTGTGGGAAAATCTAACTTTTAGGAGCAATTCAGAAAGCTAATTAACCTTTGTAAAAGAATTGGCTATAGCTTGGATATTATGCGGCAGACTGTATGCCTAGTTATCAACCCAGTCATTGTAGATGGCTATGCTTCACTCTTTAATTGCACGACGGCGGTTTGGGCTCAGACTCAATGGCGGTCTCTTCGTAAAACTGTAACCAGTGGGTTGGAGCTTAACGGTATGTCTTTGGCTTAGCCCGCAGTGGTTCGGCTATTGGTGTTCTTTTACTCTGGCACGCAGTAGAATTGCCATAAGTACTCGCCTTTGTTTATCAAAGTGTTCATTTTGATTTTTATGTTTCTGCTTTGATACATGGACTGAGTTGGGTGCCTTTATGCAAATAATTTTTTTTACGTTTTTCTTTATTAAGAGTAGCATAGGGACCCAGGGTGAAGCAGTTGGCTAGCTGTAAAAGTGCTTTAACCACCGCCTGCCCGTTGTGGTTTATTCTACTGACCATTCTAAGGCGGTGGTCCCGGTGTTAGTCTTACTCTTTGTTGCTTGGTAGTTTATTCTACAATGCGACTTGTTTCAAGTTTTACCTGGTGATATTTTGTCCTGTGTTTTTCTGTCCTTTGAGTATTGCGATAACCTCGCTTGGGGAAGAGACAGCTAATATTAGTGCTTTTCGTACGTTTGTTCGATTTGTGCTTGTTTGGTTTTGTCTGTTTCCTCTTCCTCTTGGTATCTGGGAAAGGCTGCGGCTTGTGATTGTGGCACTTCCGTGACTTTTCCCTTATCTTTAGTGCACACCTTTAACGCTACCAGGCACCCGAGGTCCATAGACGCACATGTGCGTGCGTTTGCATAGCCTTGCTTTTATGGATCACCCATGTTCACTGTGTAGCTGTATAGTCTAACGTCTTCCTGTCCTCTTTAAACAGGTTGAGTAAAGCCTAGCTATACTCATGTTCTGAAACTGTTCTCGACCTTCCGCAATTCGAGAGTACTAACCACTAGTCCATTTTACTAAATATCTACCGCGGTTTCACTGTTATTGACAGATTTTCAAGAAGACATTAAATCATTTATCTAGCAAAAATATGTTACGACGTTACGTGCTGCGTTACTTCCGGCTTAAGTAATGTTACGTTAAAGTTGTTAAAAAAAACGGTATCATCACAAAGCCCGGCCACTAAGGAATGCTTTAATGGCACTTCCCCCTACTAACGATTTTGTTCAACTTTGGCTTTATAGTATTGATAAAATGCTTTTCTTCTGCTCGTCGTAAAGTTGTGTTTTCAGTATACATCTTGTAGAAAGGGAAAATATTATATTTCGGGTTTACAGCTATATGTTTACTAACCTTAAGCATTCTTGTCGTAGGGTCACGGATTTGCTGATTGTGTATCGCCACCCTCTGTTATAATATTTCCAGTTTCGCCAATATATTCTTCCCCTACAGCCTCTGCTATATATATATATATATATATATATATATATATATATATATATATATATATATATATATATATATATATATATATATATATATATATATATATATATACAGTTGACTCTCGCTATCTCGAACTCGCTTATCTCGAATAACCGCTTATCTCGAAGTGAAAATCTGGTCCCTGCCTAAACATGAAAATCTAACAACAGGTAAAAAATATTGTGGAAAAGAGGAGAAATTGCTCCTAAGGAGCAATTTCTCCTCTTTTCCACAATACTTTCAATATATCACTAACTTCAGAAGTCAAATTACACATATATTTGTTAAATGTGGTTAATCGAATTAGTTTTTCCTCAATTCTTAAAATCTGATATGTCGAAGTACGGATATCTCGAAGTATTTCAGACAGTCCCTTGGAATTCGAGATAACGAGAGTCGACTATATATATATATATATATATATATATATATATATATATATATATATATATATATATATATATATATATATATATTATTTATTTATTTATTATTTTTTTTTTTTGAGAAATTTGTCCTTGGAAATGAAAATCTCTAGTTGTAAAATAATGAATTATTTTTCTGATATTTTCATGATATTTTTGTATTCAGTTTTAGGAACAAACTGGCAGAACCGCGCGCAGAACCGAATCAGGAAAGACACATGTGAACTGTTTCCACCGTTCCAAATAATACACACAGGTAATTTAATGTTTTAAAATCAGTCAAGTGAAGCAAAGTTGATACCGTATTTGATAACCGTTTAAACATGTAATTGCATCAGAATCACATATATAATACCTACTGTTTACTTGGGCATAAAGAATGCTGTATCCATAACTATAAACCTGGAGAATATTGTATTCACAGGTATAAATGGATAATATTTGTGTACCTATCGTTTAAACCGAACAGTTATTATAATCTTTTAAAAGTAAATCCTTTGAGTATACATTATAGTTCGTATACATTGTGTAGGCTTTCTGCTTACAACAGCAGCATTGTTTTGGTGTTTTATTCCTTTTGCAGCTGTTGAAAAATACTCTCAATGACTGACATTGAGTTAAAATAATCAATGGTATGATACACGTTTTGTACAAAAACTTGGATAGAGAAAAATGAGAAATACTCAGGATACATATAGATAATCGAACTTTAATCGTGCTTTTCAGAAAGCTTTTAAACATTATAAAATCACAGCTGCAAATTATGTTACGTCACATTAGAGAAGACTCAAAGAATAATATTTTTTTCTTTTAGAGAAGGATCCAAGAAGAGCAGACTATTTCCTTTTAGAGTAGGCTCCAGGAGAAGCCAGCTGTTTACTTTTTGAATTAGCCCCAAGAAGAATCAAATAATTACTTTAAAAGTAGCCCAAAGAAAAACAAATGATATATTATTTGAGTATCCGCAAGAAGAAGAATTTTTGAACTTATAGTCTCAGAGAAGCAATCTATTTTACTTTTGGAGTTGCCCAAGAGCAGCCAATTATATACTTTGTGAGAAGGCTCCACAAAGAGCAAATTATTTACTTTTAGAGTAACCCACGAGAAGCAAATTACATGTATTTACTTTTAGAGTAGGAATTAAGAGGGGCAAGTTATTTCCTTTTAGAGTAACTCCAAGAAGCGCAAATTATTTCCTTTTAGAGTAGCCCTGAAAGGAGCAACTTTTATGCGGTAGATGTTTAGAGTAGAACCAAGAGGAGAAAATGATATACTTTTAGAGTCAGCCGAAGAAGATTTAATTATTTTCGTTTAGTGTCGGGTCCACGATGCGCAAAGGGTTTACTTTTAGAATTCCTCCAAAAGAGGCCAATCATTTCCTTATTAGAGTATCCCCAAAAGGGGCAGAATTTGTCCGCAAGATAGTAAGAGTAGCCCCTAAAGAAGCCAAATTTGTGCGCTAGATGTTTAGAGTAGTCCCAAAAGGAGCAAATATTAGAGTCGCAAAAGAGGAGTTAAGTTAATTATTTCCTTTTAGAGTATGCACCACGGAGAGTATATTTATTTTAGAATAACTCCAAGAGAAGCAATTAATTTTCTTTTAGATTATTCCCAAGAGGAACAACTATATAATTTAAAAAAAAGATCCTTGTCAGATGGAAAGCAAAAACAATTTTCACAAAGTTATCTCTCTTATAAGTGTATCATATCCCCTTTAATAGCTGGGTCTGGTTGTTAGCTTACCTTAGCTACGCTCAGGGTGAGCTATTTTGATCAGCCTTTGTCCGTTGTCCATCTTCAGTCGTCCGTCTTCCATCGTCCGTAATTAGTTTGTTAACGCACTAGAGGTAACAGTTTTTACTCAGTGTTAATCAAACTTGTTCAGATTTTTTTGCCTCTGTAAAATCTAGGTCGAGGTTAAAGCTGGGTCAGTTGGAGTTAAAAAATATGTCACCATTTTATTTGCATCATGCGGCGTCTGATCAGGGTCTCCACTGTTGGCAAATAGCTTAGCCATTTTTCTCCAAGACATCTATATCATATAGTCTGACATGCCTAAAATTAAAATTTGACATTTTCAATGTATAGTGTGCGGGGAGTCTATTCAGTTTGAAATGGATTAATACAGCCAGCTGTTCTGGGTGACGTAAAAACTTTGGGTTTTTGGCGGATGTATCTGTTTAATTGTGCATAACAATTCCAGCTGATCAAGATCTGTATAATGCAGCCCTTCCAAAAAATAAGACCTTGTTGAGTCTAATACTTTAAATAATTGGAAATTAAAAAAAATTAAGATCATTGGTGAACGTGTGTTATTTTACTCTGATAACCTTGATCTTCCCCCTCCTAAGCCTAAATTATCTTTTCGATATTTGAAACAAGGTATCCGAGAATTTCATAGGAAGTATGTTTTGGCTCCAGCTGATAAAGCTGCTAATAATGTTGTTGTTGTGTGACGACTTTATTATATCAATATCTAATACAAGAACTTGGTAGTACTAAAACATATGAACGGATTTCTACTGACGAGAGATCTATTGTTAATACCCATTCTATCGATATTACTGCTAAGTTTGCAGTGAGTATTAAAGAAAAGCAAGACAGACTTCCTGCGTTATATTGGTTACCGAAACTTCATAAACGACCTTATAAAGCATGTTTCATTGCTAATTCTAGTTCATGTACGACTACTAATTTGTCCAAACTGCTAACTTCATGCCTTATTGCTGTTAAAAAAACATTGGATTAGATAGTATGATACTGTTTACGAAAGGGACGGAATTATCTATTTTTGGTCAATTAAAAATTCTAATGATGTTCTCAATAAATTTAAATCTAAAAACTTACAGGCTTCTAAATTGTCTATATATGATTTTCCTACACTGTATACTACGTTACCTCATCATCTTATAAAAGATAAACTTATTGATTTAATTAACCGAACGTTTATTCGGGAGAATACCCAATATTTGGCCTGCAACGAAGAATGTGCTTTTTTCAATTCTGATGTATATAATAATCACAATTTATGGTCGTGTCAAAAAGTCTGTGATGCCCTTGTTTATCTTTTGGATAATATTTTTATTAGATTTGGAACTAAACTTTATAGGCAAACCATTGGAATTTCGATGGGAACTAATTGTGCTCCTCTTGTTGCAGATTTGTTTCCTTTTTGTTATGAGAGAGGTTTCATGAAGTCTCTCTCACGTGAAAATCAGGCTGACATTATTGAGGCTTTCAATTCAACTTCAAGATACCTTGATGATTTATTAAATATTGACAATATTTACTTTGACCAAATGGTGGACCGGATATACCCTACGGAACTCCAATTAAATAGAGCAAATTCTTCCGATACCGAGGCACTTTTTTTGGATTTGAATCTATGTATTTCTAATGGTACGGTTTCCACCAAAATTTATGACAAACGAGACGATTTTGATTTTGATATAGTCAATTTCCGTTTTCTGGATGGCGATGTCCCCCGGCGTACCTCATATGGGGTATACATATCTCAACTTATTAGATTCGCCAGAGCTTCTTCAAATCTTAATGACTTTAACTACCGTAATAAAGCCCTTACTGACAAACTTCTTAGGCAGGGCGTTTTCGAAATTTTATCGCAGACACAGTGCCTTGTTAGAAAAATATAGCGTCAGTCTGAAAACACTTCTGCAACAAGGTATATCGGAACCAGAATTTTACGGTGACTTAGTGTACAGATTTAGAAAAATTGTAGGTAAATCTAACTTTTCGGAGCAATTCAGAAAACTTATTAACCGTTATAAAAGTATTGGCTATAGCCTGGATATTATGGGGCAGACTGCATGCCTAGTTGTCAATCCAATCATTGTTGATGGCTATGATTCACTCTTTAATTGCACGACGGCGGTTGGGGCCTCAGACCCAATGACGGCCTCTTCGTAAAACTTTAACCAGTGGTTTGGGCTTGACGATATGTCTTTGGCTTGGCCCGCCGTGGTTCTACTACTGGTTTTCATTTACTCTGGCATACAGTAGAATTAGCCATGAGTACTCGTCTTTGTTTATTATAGTGATTAATTTGATTTTTGTGTTTTCTCTTTGATGCATTGACTGAGTTGGGAGCCTTTATGCGAACCGAATTTTTATGTGTTTCTGTATTAAGAGTAGCGTCGGGACCCAGGGTGAAGTTAGCTAGCTGTAAAAGTGCTTTTCACCCCCCGGTGGATTACTCTACTGACCGTTCTAAGGCGGTGGTCCCAGTGTTAGTCTTACTCTTTGTTGCTTTGTGGTTTATTCTACGAGGCGATTTGTTGTATGTCTTTCAATGTGTCATTTTTGTTCTTGTGTTTTTTTTAGTCCTTTTAGTATTGCGATTACCTCGCTTGGGGAAGAGAGAGCTAATCTTAGTGCTTTTCGTACGTTTGTTCGATTTGTGCTTGTTTGGATTTGTCGGTTTCCTCTTCCTCTTGGGGTCTGGGAAGGGCTGCGATTTGTGATTTTGGCACTCCCTCGACTTTTCTCTTACCTTTTTTTTTCTTATTATATAATCGACTAGAGTAGACTCACATCAGGCTGCACATTCGTGTAGTTTAAACCGAATCTACTACACTTACATAATGTACCTATACGGACACAAAGTTTCTATTAGCTGTTAGGGTAGACCCTGAGCAGACTGTGCATGCGCAGGCCTTCTCTGGTCTCTTAAGGCCGTTGTTTTTATTTAAACTAGTCTCATTAATGAAATGGATTATAAGTTTTATGATATTTTTTTCAGAGTTATCAAAGAATATAACTTGTGAAGCAAAGTTTTGTTCTACTATTGAAGGCAATAAGAAAAAAATTGAATCATACAACTTCACTCAAGCGGAACCGTATCTTCGCCATCTCACACGCAAAAATGACCGGGAAATATTCTTTAAAGAGCGGAACTCGGCTACCATAGAAATTCCAGTTCTCGTCAGCGGAGCATCAAGCAATCATTTTCGTGAGGCGCTTGTTTTGTTTGGCCACCTGAATAAAGTTTACCATCCGTTCTATTCCGCACCGTTCTACTTCTTCGATCTTGGCCTGAAACCACTAGAACTTCAAAAGGTACATTTTGTTTTCTCTGCGACAAGGAAAATGTAAACTTACCGTTTTCGGACACACTCCTTTGTATCCTTTGTACCATATTTATACTACTGTTTTTTCGACATCACTCTGTAAGACCTTTTTGCTTTGCGTTCTATTTAGTTGCAAATATATTTTCTTCTGATTGACAATATCTTAGCAAAAGTCATATGTTTTTTTTCTGTTTCTGCGTTTCTCACATATTTATCCCAATAGTAACTTTATGCCAAAAACTAGTCTGGTCTATGCAATTTCTATACTAAAGCGATTTTTGGACATGCTTTTAAAGAAAATAGTATTTAATATTTCTTTGCTGGTGTTTAATTATTGATAATTCATGACAATATTGTGGAAATTAAAAGTAAATAATAACAAATGATAAAGTAGAACGTGTTAAAAACGTGCCTCCAATTTACCTATTCTACCAATTTTTACATTATTTGTAGCCATTTTCATTATGTGCAAATGAAGCTATTACATTTAAAAAACAATGAATAAGATACAACTTTTTGTGCATAGATAGTTTTCACAAAAAGGTTTTGTATTAAATCATGACATACGTTTGTGAATATACCTCTTCTGTGTAAAACGCCAGGCAAACTAGAGGCCCAAGAGGGCCAGAATCGCTCACCTGGATTAGGCTGATCATCATACATGATATTTAACATTGTGCCATGGTGGCCATCTCGGCTATCAGATCAGATTGCCTTTAGCAATTTAGAATCTTATGTTGTTTGAAGAGCTTCGAATTTGCCACTATGGTTGCAATCTTGGATATTAGAACTGAAGAATTTAGCAAATTTTGAATCTCCATGTCACCCCGATGCCTCCCTTTAAGTTTCAGCGCAGTCTGACTTAATGTATTGGAGGAGATGTAGTTTGAAGAATTTCAAGATGACTGCTATCTTGGGCATTAGAACAGAACAATTTTAGCAATTCTGAATTTCCATAAAACCCCAATGCCTCCCACCAAGTTTATGTTCTATCAGACTTACCGATCGGGAGCTGATGTGATTTGAAGATTTTCACGACGGCTGCCATGGTGGCCATCTTGGATACCAGAACGGAACTATTTAAGAAATTCTAAATCTCCATGCTGCCCGGATGCCTTCCACCAAGTTTCCGCTCCATCCGACTTACTGTTCGAGAACGACTGAAGACTTTCAAGATGGCCGCCATAGCTGCCATCATGAATACGATTCTGATGGAGATGTCTAAAATGTGAAAATTACTAACAGACATACGGATGAGGGACAGACCATGGTCAACAGATCACGGCATAAGCTCCAGTAGAGCTAACAATAGAAGTTCTTCAAGATGGCTGCTGCGGCAGCCATCGTGGAAATCGTAACAAAATATGTTTAGCAATTCTAAATTTCCATGTCGCCTAAATGCCTCCCACCATATTTTGGCTTAATCTGATTTACCATTATGGAGTAGATGAGGTTTGAAAATTTTCAAGATGGCCACATGGGGGCCATCTCAGATATTGGACCAGAACAAATTTTCAGCAATTCTGAATCTCTATGTTGCTTCTATGCCGCAAGTCAAGTTTGGGCTCAATCCGCATTACGGTTTGGGAGGAGATGTCATTTGAAGAATTTCAAGATGGCCTTGGCGGCCATCATAGATGTCAGTATGGAAAATATTTAGCAGTTCCGATTCTCCATATCTCCCCAGTGTCTCCCACCAAGTTTCAGCTCAATCCGACTTACCGTTTGGGAGCAGATGTCGTTCCAAGATTTTCAAGATGGCCACCATGGTGGACATCTTGAATATTGGAACGGAACGAATTTAGCAATTCTGAATATGTAGGTCACCTCAATGCCTCCCACCAAGTTTACGCTCAATCCGACTTACCGTTCGGGAGCAGACGTGGTTTGTAGATTTCAAGACGACCACTGTGGCGGCCATCTTAGATATCGAAACGGAATGATTTTAGTTATTCTGAATCTCTATGTTGCTCCGATGCCGCCCATCAAGTTTCAGCTCAGTCCGACTTACGGTTTGGGAGGAGATGTCGTTTAAAGATTTTCAAGATGGCCGACATGGCGACCATTTTGGAAATCGGAATGGAATGATTTTAACAATTCCATATCTCTATGTGGCCCCAATGCCATCCACCAAGTTTTGGGTCAATCTGAATTAGGGTTCCGGAGCAGATGTGGTTTTAAGATTTCAAGATGGCCACCCAGGCGGCCAGGGATAGCCGAACGTAACGATTTTAGCAATTTTGAATCTCTATGTTGCTTCGATGCTTCCCATCAAGTTTCGGCTCAATCCAACTTCCGGTTTGAGAGGAGATATTGTTTGAAGTATTTCAAGATGGCCACCATGGCAGCCATCTTGGATATCGGAACGTGACGCTTTTAGCAATTCTAAATCTTTAAGTGACCCCAATGCCTCCCACCAAGTTTACGCTCAATCCGACTTTCCTTTCGGGACCAGACGTGGTTTGAAGATTTCAAGATGGCCATTGTGGCGGCCATCTTGGATATCGAAGCGGAATGATTTTAGCCATTCTGAATCTCTATATTGCTCCGTTGCCCCCATGAAGAACTTTACGGTTTGGGAGGGGATGTCGTTTAAAGATTTTCAAGATGGCCGACATGGTGACCATTTTGGATATCGGAATGGAATGATTTTAACCATTCTGAACCGCCATGTAGCCCCAATGCCATCCACCAAGTTTGCGGTCAATCTGACTTAGGGTTCTGGAGCAGATGTGGTTTTAAGATTTCAAGATGGCCGCCTTGGATAGTGGAACGTAACTATTTTAGCTATTCTGAATCTCTATATCGCTCCGATGCTCCCATCAAGTTTTGGCTCAATACCAACTTACGGTTTGAGAGGAGATGTTGTTTGAAGTATTTCAAGATGGCCGCCATGGCAGCCATCTTGGACATCGGAACGGAACGATTTTAGCAATTCTGAATCTCTAAGTTACCCCAATGCCTCCCACCAAGTTTAGGCTCAATCCGACTTACTATTCGGGAGCAGATGTGGTTTGAAAATTTCAAGATGGCTACAGTGGCGGCCATCTTGGATATCAAAACGGAATGATTTCAGCCATTCTGAATCTCTATATTGCTCCGATGCATCCCTTCAAGTTTCATCTTAATCCGACTTACGGTTTGGGAGATGTCGTTTAAAGATTTTCAAGATGGCCGACACGGCGACCATTTTGGATATCGGAATGGAATGATTTTAACAATTCTAAACCTCTATGTGACCCCAATGCTATCTACCAAGTTTGCGGTCAATCTGACTTAGGGTTCCGGAGCAGATGTGGTTTCAAGATTCAAGCTGGCCGCCCAGGCGGCAATCTTGGATAGCCGAACGTAACGATTTTAGCAATTCTGAATCTTTTTTGTCACTCCGATGCTTTGAGAGGAGATGTTGTTTAAAGTATTTCAAGATGGCCGCCACAGCAACCATCTTGGATATCGGAACGAAAAGATTTTAGCAATTTTGAATCTCTAAAGCCACGTTTATGTGCATTAAGTTTACCCCTAGGGGTAAATTTACCCCTAGGGGTAAATATTTGCCCCACCTTGTTAAATACCCCTATGGGTAAATGGTTGCGTTTATATGTGTTTTAGGAAGAAGGGGCAAATGATAGTTTTCTTTTTATTTAAAAGCTTATCTATAATAGCAGCACTGTTTCTTTCACCTGAGAATATTTAGAAGATGACAAACTGATGTTATTTTTCTTATTTTTCCAGAGATCTTGATTTGACATTTCATGCAAATTGTCTCCATTGATGACAATCTGCATAAGATATCAAATCCTGTATCCTGAGAAAAATAACAAAAATATTTCAAAATGTCATCTGGTGAACATTTTACCCAGGTGCTTAGCGTTAATCTGCATTATCAAGCTTCAGATACAAGAAGTAGGGAAAGAAAGTTTTTGGTGAAAAAAAAGTATTTGGTGGTCAGTAATATAATGTTCCCGATTTTACTGCTGTATTCCAAAATGTTTAGCTAATATTCCACAGGAGCAAGACAGTATAGCCCCAGCAAAGTTTGGGCAGGATCTATAATATTCTGCTGTAAACAAAGCAATTATGCCACCATACTGACATGTGTTGATGGGGGGAGGGGGCGGGGGGGGGGGAGGAAGGGGTGGTTTCGGTGAAGCGAACGTGTCCTGTAGCTTTTGTCACAGTATAGACCCTGATTATGACCAGATGTGTAAGCAGATGGTACTTATTTTTTTTTTCCACGCATCAGCTATGTGACCCAGACATGAAACAAGCATTAATCAACGGAACTAACTGGTAATAATCAAGAAAAGTGATAATAATAATACATAAAAAATAATTATTTGACATCGCTTTTTATAATTCAGGTTAGGCTGTATGAAAATGTTGAATGTTGGCATAGGACCTGAAACTGGGAATACCAGGGAACTCAATTCTGGTGACATAGATCTGCACAGTCTGGTCAGGGTATTTCCTATTTACCGATGGGATTCTACATATAAAGATAAACTAATTTTTCATCGGTAATGACTGTCCATGATCATTGCAAACCCCTTTGCTAGTATTTAGTGTGTTTGCAGATGGCTGTACTCAAGTGATTGTCACATATTAAACTGTTGAAATGTCATATGTGTGAGTACCTTAGACCATAATCAGACTGTGCGGAGATTGTTGAACAGATAAACAGTCTGATCTGGTACCATTTTTGTATCCCCTGGTAATTTTTGTTTAGTCATCAACCTTTACCACTCTGGTTCTCTGGGCGAAAATAACAGATACCAAATTGGTAGTATTTCTGTTTTTTTTTTTTTTTTTTTTTTTTTTTTTTTTTTTTTTTTTCCTCAGGAAATAAAGGGATGGCACCATTTTCTTGAAATGTCAAAGCCTATTTTCTGGGAATAATAAGGAAATATTACAAGTTGTTGTCTGCTAAAAATTTTACCCTCAGCGATAAGCGTTAAGAAATGGGAACGATAAGCATTAAGAAATGAGAATTAATTTTAGCCATCAAATTGGTTAAAAATACTGCGAAAACTTTCTTGATGACATTTACTTTTTAATTATAGCTCAGCACAAAAGTGTGCTACATGATCAGCACCATAATAACTATAAATCATATTTGCCTTGAATCAGTATCCTAACTGCTACTAGCATAATAATATTCTTGGCAAATAACTCACTTCTGACCACAACTTGCAAACATAAATTTGTGACTGAGAAGGTACAAGTATATTTGCAGACAGCAAGTAAATAACAAATAAAATTTATGCAAAATAAACATTGTATATGTGTATTTTCAGGCATTCCAAACATATTTACAAAATTTACCCCTATGGGTAAATTAAACATTGTGTTTACATGACTAAATATACCCCTAGGGGCAATTTGCCCCTACCCTTGAGCTGGGGCAATTTACCCACGTTGGTATATTTTGCCCCTGGGGGCAAATGCGTTCACATGACAAGTTTACCCAAGTTGACTGAGAAGGTACAAGTATATTTGCAGACAGCAATTAAATAACAAATAAAATTTATGCAAAATAAACATTGTATATGTGTATTTTCAGGCATTCCAAACATATTTACAAAATTTACCCCTATGGGTAAATTAAACATTGTGTTTACATGACTAAATATACCCCTAGGGGCAATTTGCCCCTACCCTTGAGCTGGGGCAATTTACCCACGTTGGTATATTTTGCCCCTGGGGGCAAATGCGTTCACATGACAAGTTTACCCTTAGGGGTATATTTGCCCCTAGGGGTAAATTTGCCCCTAGGGGCAAACTTATGCATATAAACGGGGCATAAGTCGCTTCCGTGCCTCCCATCAAGTTTCGGCTTAATCTGACTTATGGTTTGGGAGAAGATGTCGTTTGAAGAATTTCAAGATCGCCGCCCTGGCGGCTATCCTGAATATCGTAATGAAACGATTTTAACAATTCTGAATTTCTATGTCACTGTGATGCCTCCAATCAAGTATCGGCTCAATACAACACGGTTTGGGAGGAGATGTTGTTTGAAGAATTTCCAGACGGCCATCTTGGATATCGGAACGGAACAATTTTAACAATTCTTAATCTCTTTGTTGCCACAATGCCTCCCACTTATAGCTCAATCTCAGTCTTGGTTCTAGAGGAGATGCCTTTGGAAACAGAGAACAGAACGAAAACCAGAGACTTCGTTTATGTTGAGTATTTTCATATACAGCAGTTTCCAATTTGTAATACTTCATACTCCCCAGCTTCAGCGTTATTCGATTTTAAAAGCAACTAGAATGGACTATGATCCCAATGACTACAAATGAAACAATTTAGATGACTGAAACTGCTGAATGAGCAGCATACAGTGTAAACCTGATCATGGTCTGTTTAACAAGTCCTGTCTGTTTGAATACATAGGATAAATACGGAATCACCAGGTTTGGTTAACACCGTACTGTTTTTACGATCTGGGTGCAACCATCACGACTTCAAAACGTATATTTTTTCCGCGACAAGGAAAGAGTCAATAGTTTGTTTTCAAAAGTGTATTAACCATAAGTATTCGGATTCCATAATGCCTTACCATGACAATTATAACATCGTTTAAATCCCCAGAAGGCTAAATGATCACAAAAGACCAGAAACTACAAACCGTATATGGTCAATTTTACAACTTGTAGTTATGTCTAAAACTGCTGAATCAGTGGCAAACATAGAGGATTCTAATCAGAAGCCACGGTCTGTAGCAGACCTGGGGTAATTGTAATCTGTAATCATGATTACTTGTAATCGATTGCATTTTCTGAGTAATCGCAAAGTAATCAGTAATCATGAATTTTCATGATTACAAGTAATCGTAATGGCCTATAATCATGATTACTTTTTGATTACTTTATGATTAAATTTTGAAACTGACAGTGAAATATCCTAAATTGTGTTTTGTAAATAACAAATCAAAGCTAATATATCTTAATTAATCATATACAGATCTGTTACTATAATACAGTTATAAAAAGGATGTTTTGTTGCTGAAAAGCAGGTTGTATTTCACTGCACAGTAGATGAAAGGAAAAAAAAGAAGCACCAATTTGTTTTTCATAAAGACAGAAAAGGAAATTAATTTGTTTCTTTATCCCTAGCAAGACAAATTAATACGCAATCATTGAAAATGGGTTGCAATTAGCTTCTTCAGCTGTTTCCAAAATTTCAAAGATCTTATCATCCGAGATATTCCACTGCTGTGCAGGCAGATCATAAATTTTGTTATTCACACATCAGTTTGTTTTGCTAAGTCCTGTCTTTGACACTTAATTGTTTATTGTACCTGGATGGACTACAAAATGTTTGTTAAAACAGTAATTAGAGATAGGAATTGGTCTGAACTATGCTGTAAATTTACTTTACCTTATCTTCCCTAGAATTACTGCATAGCATTTAAAATAAGTATCCCAACCTTTAAGGGAAATAAGGGTCCTTATGACTCAGCCAACGCATAGGGAAAGAGTTTTTAGCCTAGCAGACTTGTTGTTCTTAAAATGCCCCTGCACAGTCACTCTAGCACTGGGACTTACAGGAAAATCAAATGAACTCTTAGAAATATAATTGCTCTGTCTCAGTTTTATTCAGACAAATGTGATAATTACAACTCAAAGCTGCATGAGAATATTTTCTAAGTTTTATACACACAAATGTGCTATGATAATAACAATTCAAAACTCTGATCATTTCTATAGTTACACAATGTCTGAAAAACATACATCACATTATTAAGTCTGCGCAAAGAATACCCAAGTAAACCCCTTGCTACAATGGAAAAGTTTGTTTAAAAAGATCCATCTTATTTCTTTTATTCCTGCTCCATGACAAAGCATCAAAAATGCATGTTTTGAGCAGAAGTAAGAAAAGTTCCATCTAAAATGTAATCTAGATAGCTGTTGCTATTTCACTGCAAAGGCATATCTGTAAGCTTGACTTACTTGAAATTTGTTCAATATTCGGAAGAAAATAAATAAATAAGCTTTCACTGAAATATGAAGAGCCAGTTTTTTTTGTGTCTGTGAATCTTAGGACAGTGCTATTGATGAACTTAGTGATGATTAAATAATGTTTATGCCAATAGTGTTTGATTGTAATGCTTCCTTTCTTGAAATTTTAAACACTGGATAGAGCATGTCTATATGCATAAAGTTATATTTATTATTGCTGTCAGTATGATTTCAAGTAACTTTATACTAAGAAGGCATAAACATAAAGATAAGTATCAGTCATTCTGCAGAAAAAGACTATTTATTAGTTTGACAGTTAGTTATGACAGTTATTTGAAGAAATGAATATTGCAAAAATTAAATAACTTGTTACTATATATTTCTTTTCATTCATATTCATTTCTTTGTAAGTCATACAGAGAAGATACAAGCATAGTTATATTCTCTCCAACGCGAAATAAGGTTACCTAGGGAAAGTAATCATAAGTAATCATAAAATAATCATGATTACTTTTAGAAAGTAATTGTAATTGTAATCGATTACATTCACTTCAAAAGTAATTGTAATTGTAATCTATAATCATGAAATTCAAAAGTAATTGTCATTGTAATCGGTTACATTTGAAAGTAATCAATCCCGGGACTGGTCTGTAGCGTTTGGTCTGGATCTAAACTGTTTTGTCAGGCCTGTATGTCCGTATATTTAAGTTAAATATGGTGAAGAATGAAGACGTACATGCTCCTACAGGTACACTTTGATCAAGATTTGCTCTGTTTGTCATTCAACTAGAGCAGCTGGACACGTTGTTTGGGTCAGGCCTGTCTGTCCAAATACTAAGGGTAAATATGGTAAATAATGAAGACGCAAATGCTCCTACAGGTGCACTTTGATCTAGATTTGCTCTGTTTGTCATCCAACTAGAGCAGTTTAGACAAACCAACAAGAAGTACGATATCTGTTCTAACTGAAGGACAACGACGGCAAGAAGTGGATGCAGATGTCCGAATAATTAAGGTCAATATCCTGTCTAATATGCAAAATGTCGCAGACCCTTATAAACCTGGAATTCACAAAGGTTGGTCAGGGATTTCACAAACTATATAGCTTGACAAACTTAAAAGGTTGTCGGAAGTCCTTAATTTATTTTTGCTTCCTAGGGGCTGTTCAATTGAAAAAGTGGTATGTTTGTTAAAGGGTCGTGTCCACTCGGTTATCAAAAAAAAAAAAAAAAAAAAAAAAAAAAAAAAAAAAAAAAAATGAAAACAACACGTGTACTAATACATGATATATTGCAGGCCAATTTCCAACTTTCCGGTTACAATCAAACTTTTTTATACCTACAAAACTCGTTCTAATGATAAGTTGACTGGCACGAAACCTTCGATCAAGTGGTGTCAGTTTATCACAAATTATGCAATGCTATTGTATTGAATACCTCAATAGCATATATGGTTTGGATAGTTTATTCTTAATTCCTTAGAAAATATATTCTTTCGAATATTGTTAGAATTGTCTCGATGAGGCGATTCCAGCAAATATATATATATATATATATATATATATATATATATATATATATATATATATATATATATATATATATATATATATATATATATGAAACTAAGAATAAAACAAGACCTTTATTATATACCCTATACCTATCTGCTCATTAAAGCTATATGTTTCCTTAAAAAGCCTGATTATTTTAAGTCTTGGCTAATATATAACTATTTTGTTCAAGTAAACGCCTAATTTAGATTTCAATTTACTTCAGATCCCTTTTACAAGTAGAAATTGTAATTTTGAAATCTTATTTAAGCCTATTTAATTTTTAGTGATCCGGTCAAAAAATTATATACACAGCAGCACGGTATTCCCTATATAACTTAACCTGGATTACACACTAAATGAGTAATTTGTGAAATGATCCAAAGTGTGAAAAATGTTTCTGAAATTGATCAGATAAATTTTACTCTTTTTTTGTTTTTGTTTTGTTTTTGTTTTTTTTAGCAACAATGGTATGGGTCATTTAAGCAACAATACAGCTGTAAGGATTCTTTACAACAGCGAATTCATTTTAATGGCAACGCCTTTAGGAACACATACTGTCGTTGGAACGAGGGTCCACTGTATTTAACAACACATGTAGGAAACCGCTAGATATACACATACACAATGGCAATTCATCTCCTTATATGTTTTATTGCAAAACATATTTTGTAGTAGCATCTACTTTGTACTCATTTGTCTAAATGATCTTTATGTGCCATTTCAACATCCATACACAAAGTTTTATTTTTACTTTGACAGATCATTTCAAATTTCAGAGGTAAACCCTTCGCACTTTGCCTTGCTCTTGCCATGCCAGCTGTAATCTTATGTTTAAATAACCACTATCATTATATCTTCCGTAGCTGATATGTTAATGCTAAACAAACAGGTTTTATAATAAAACCAGGGATAGCAAAAGGGTCAATGATTTGTTGTCACTGTTAAATAATAATTTTTTATTTATATTTATGCGTTTTCTTGCTTTCTGATTGGTGGAAGAAAACATTCATTTCCTAATGAAAAAAAAAACAAAAAAAACAAACAAAAAACAAAAAAAACCAAAAAAAAAACAAACAAACAACATCTGATATATTTGGCACTACTTCCGGTACAACTCAGCACACTTCCGGTACAACTCAGCACAGAGGTAAGATAATTCACCGATTAATCTCGCTCACATATGAAAGAATAAAACTAAGGAAATAATTATACCTTTGCTTTATTAGTCTTTTCTTTCGTATTAAAAAAAAAACAAAAAACAAAAAAAAAAAAAACATATCTTGAACGTTTTTTTATTCTCAATTATTTCACTATGAATTTTATCTCCTGGCAGTCTATACAAATTTGAAAGGTTGCCATGAGGTTGTATTGATTTGTACTCCAAATTTTCAATGGCATTGTTCTTTATGCCTTAACCTGGTTTAAGTATCCCGATGCTAAAATAATAATAAAGTTATTTTACATTAACGGATGTGTACCGCCAACAACAACGCATTGTCACATGTAAGGAAAATAACTATATAAGCCTTGCTTTCGTTCTAAGCCTTTGTATGTATTCAACTTGTTTGTATGTTGTATTAATTTGTAAACTTATTGAAATAAAGTATGTGTAAACCAAACCCCAAAACAAATTTAATATTCTTGCACGCACCAACCTGACGCTCTTTAAAGGCAAATTACGATGTTTTACCATTTCCGAAAACAAAATGAAAATTTCAAGCAGTAAATTAAATAAAAGTTTTTTTTTTCTTACTTTTTACACTTCATCGAGACATTAATGAATAATAACAATAATAACAAAACGAAGGACGCTGTTATGCATGATTGCGCCTCCGTTTTTCATTCAGGGCTCGAGGAAACAAAACCAAATCAAACCTCTATTTTTAAACGATGACCTCTTGATATACTTGCAGAAAGAGAGGCAAATATTCTAAAATGAGTTGAAAACGCCCAATTTCTTTAGACATTTCATTTCGACAATTGTTTTAGAACAACTTTTTACGGGGTTTGTGTTTTGTTGAGTAAAATCTTATTTGTATGAGTTTAAACATTCATTTTCATGGTCTCAAAGATAGGATTATGATGACAAAACATGGGTTCCAATACATTAAAGTCTATAAGAAGGTGTTTAATGTCTGAGCCCAAAGGACGATGGTTTCAAATCCTTTTTAAGTACACTGCAAATTTTAACACATGGAAAACCATGTTTGATTATTATTTTTCCATAACAGTATTTGTTTGCTCTAGAAAACGCACGAAAGCGAAGAAAATGTGATTGAAGCATTCTCTTTTCAGTGGCCGATAATCCGCGGGAAAGCGATGTCTACTACATCGTTTAATCTCTAGATTAACATTTTCCGAGACTCGAGGAAATTGTTTGACCACGATCCGCGTTCAGCTTCTTCTAAAAGACCAATCAATGTTATGTAATGAAACAAACCTGTGCAATCACTGTGCTTGCATTTTTGTATGATTTTATCGAAAAGTCCGAAACATGTGGGCGTATTTGATGCATTGCCTGGTCGACTTACCCGTTTCGGTGACTAACCTATTTTGATGGCTTATTTATCACATGCTAGATTCTCAAAGAAGGGCTCACTGATTACATTGCTTTCTGTGCTTGCAAGTGTTATACAAATTTCTATCCTTTGATCATGAATAGTAAAACAAATATCAACAGCTTTTAATTTGAAATATCCTATAAGACTTTTGTAGATTTTCTTAATGTCTTTTTCTGCTTCCACTTAACGCGCCACCCATTATATAGTATTTGAAATATTTTGTCAGTAACTGAATGTTTTTCTTCGGCTTCTGTTTGATTTTGCATGTTCAGAATATGTTTTTAATTTTAAATTAGTGCCTGTGTTTAATGATACTTTAATTTTGTGCTATGAAGAATAAAGTAATGATCACTTTTCTTCCTTTATTCACTATATTATTGATGTAAACAGCTGAGTATAATATCTTTCTGGTTTGTTTTATCTCACTTTGATATATTAATGTTTTAATCTTTATTAAAATTATTGCAAATGCTTACACCCTTTGTTCTGGGGTCCATGTCTGTTGGTCTGAACATTCTGATTCGTCATTCGTTTATGGATTTATGATTTTGGATTACGGCTTTGGTACCATGACCGCAACTACTAATTATAAGTTTATTTTCCCCATCCCAAACAGAAATTGGAAATCAGTCGTAATTCGGCTGTTTATAACCCCTTTGTGTCACTAATGTTGCTCACTCTCTTTCTTATATTGACAATCAATGTCTTTTGTCTTCATTCATTTGTAATTTTGATATGATGTTTAATACTAACTTTTGCACATAGACTTACAGTTGGATGTTTGAAGGTTTTGATCTCAAGTGTCAGAAGAACAATCTAAGATCACCGAAATAGGTCAGTTTAATGACGTCATTCCGTGAAAACAATAATCGTCCTGATGTCGATCAATATTATTCAAAGCTTACTCCAGGGCTGCAACGTTTTTGCTCGTTTCGAGCATCCATCTTCAAAGCAAGTCTGTCAGCTCGTCCACGCTTCAATCAGGCACATACATTGGTATTTTTGTAAGAATATCGTATCGTTTTGACGTAGTTACATAGCTTTGAAGTTCGACGCCATGGCCTTCGCTTTCAACATTTTGGTATAGTACAACTTTTCTTCCTGCCTCTTAGACTGTTCATGGTTCTGAAAGTGTTTTAAATACTTTGTTTAATATCTATCGTTTACAGAGTATAAACAAGGATCTGCCGAACCTTGAGTTCAGATAAAATAAAATAAGCAAATGATAATGATTATTAACGCGTAGCATTCTGAGTAAAATACAGCAGACTGCATACTGCAATACTTTTCTTAATTTTCTAAGAAAACAGGATTTGACATTTCATACAAATTATCTTTTATCCTGTTTCCAGAAAAATATAAGAAAAAAGTATCATCAATTTGTCGTTTGCTGAATTTACCAAGAGAATGGTAAAGCGCATACATCTTTACAGAGAATGCCAAGACCAGATTGTAACCACACATTGACAAAAGCCATTACAGCGTCCTGCTACAAAATCGAATTTTTATCTTTTACTAATTGTATTTTCGCGATAACTTTAATATAAGTTGTTTTATATAAGTTAAAAAAACGACAAAACAACAACATCCAATATAAATGTTGTAGAGGAAGATAGGCGCCAACATCATCTAAAAGTTCGTTGGACGCAACATTGCGCAGTTTTGCTGTATATCGATGCAAATTTCACGAATGGATACTATAGGTAGCCAATCAGCGCTATTAATGTGTGCTATTTCATTGCTATATATAAGCATTCTGTCAACCTTGGCTTTAACATAATCAACGGCTCAGGGTGTTAGAAAAGCAGAGCATTTATTTGTGTTGCCGATTCTTATCTGCATATGCCCATTTCGCTTGACGTGACACAAATGGGCCGCGTGAAGCGAAAATGCGCCTTGGGACATGTGCAAAGGTCAAAACATCCTGCGCATAGGAAAAACATCATCCGGGCTTTTGCTTTCCATTCAAATGTTCTCCAGTATCAAATAACTCTGTAAGCGGACACAGAAAGCCCTGATGAGACTGCGCGGATGCGCATGCTGATCTGTGATTTTGCTGTCCATAGACACGTTTTCGCATGGGGCAGAAAAAATGATCTCATAAAGGTTCAAGTTACTGAGTAATTAAAATGTATATTTCTTCAGATAAAAGAGGTCTGCAATTGTACAGTGGTAAAATTTCCATTTGAGAAATTTCCTGCACATGTCGCAAAATTGCATGCTTACTGCTGGAAACCACTTATAATCCAGGTAAAACATTACTTTATTAGTTACTGCTTCTTATAATTACTTTCACATTGCTTGTTTAGGTTAGTCTCGGTAGCTTTTAGCGTAGATACGAATGAACTGCGAGGTTCTGAGTAATAGTTAATAAAAACTAGAAGGGTATTGTATTAATGAACAAATGCAGTAATTTCCATCTAATGCATTCGTCATTGCCTTGAGACAGGCTAGTATAAGCAAAAGACAAACGTTTTTCTTCCATAAGAAAAGTTAATGCCTGATATTATTTTTTGTTCCTAGGTGAACTTGTGGTTATCTGTAGCTCTGATTTCCAGTGTCTGAAGTGTTTGCTACAAGCCCAAATCCTTGTGTCATCACAGAAATTTAGATTGACTTACACGTTTTCTTTTTTTGTGATGTTTCGCTGATTGAGTCAGGCGGGCCGAACATCATTTTGTATCATTTACCTATTTGAAGCTAGAGTAAAATTCCGATACCAATATATCGATTTAACTTCTTCCCCTCCCGTTCCCCTCACTGATGGTTCCAGGGCTTCTGGTGTTGTTTATTCCTAGCGAGGCCTTGTGGCTTCACGCTGTGTTGTTTCATGTTTTTCCCTGTTCGTTGTCTCATTATTGGGTTTAGCAGATTATGTCTAGCATCAGAGCATTGAGAATTGATCGCTTTTCTTTGGGTGTTGCCTTGGATCGGGGCCAGTAAAATAGAAGGGGAGGCAATGATCAGGAATCGATACAATTATCCCACACCTCCCATCAGAGAATACAAAGGGAAAGAAACACAAGCACGAAATAACTAGACCCGATGGAAACATCACTAGCAGAAAGCCAAACGGACAGTTACTTTCCCACAAAGTGGCCAAATGGCTATCAAAAACAAAAAAGATGTAAGCGACACACACATTCAAAGGCGTACTATAACAAAAATAAACCATGACAGAAGAACAGCCTTGGAACGGTCAGTGAAAAGTATTTCACTGGGGGGCTTAAATCGATTTTACGTGGCCACAATCCTCGCCCTTACTTCTACCGCGGTTTAGACACATAATTTATTCAGTCCGCATGAAGGCTTCCGAACTCATCAGTGCTACATCTCCGAGAACACAAAAAATCAACTAATTGCAGAGATGGAACAACAATGAGGACTCGACAGCACGAAACAACTGAATGCTGGAGCAAAAGATAACCAACAGTTACACTCCGGTAGGCCGACCAAAGATAGAGCATCAAGTACCAACCAACATTACCCAAAATTAAATTTCAAGTAAGCCTTTACGCTGGAACCATCATAGAATCTGAGGCCTAACCCGCCGGCGTGCAATTAAAAAGGGAAGCAAAGTTATTAACCGTGATTGGGTTAACAACTATGCATGCAGTCTGTCGTATAACATTTATGTTGTACCCAATCTTTTTATATCGAAGAATGATTTTACAAAATTGGGTATTGAAGTCATTGCAAGTATATATTTTCTGAATTTATACACTAAGTCACCATATGATTCGGGTTTTATTCGGTAATTTATTACGAGTGTTGAAGTCAGTTACATGACTAGACACTATGGCAAATCGAATTAATTGTGAAATATAAACACCGTAGGATGCCGCACGAGGAACATCACCGTCCAAGAAAGGACAATTTACAATCTCAAAATCAACATCATCGCGTTTATCATAAAGTTTGCAGGAAACAAACCCATCTACAATAGATAAATGTAAATCCAAAAACGCTTCGGTATCTGAAGAATTAGCTTTATCTAACTGAAGTTCAGGGTGTAAATGTGACTGCTTATACCATCGAAGTAGGTATTGTCAATATTCAATAAATCATCGAAATATCTTGAAGTCAAGCTAAAAGATTTAGTGATTTCAGATTAGTTTTCAACGGAAAGGGACATTAAAATGTGTTGGATGTCGTGGAAGCTTAAACCTGGTTTTACGAGCGCCAAACCTTGCACTTCATCCCGCTACAAATCCAGTTACACATAATATTTCAGTTTGGGATTCCGAAATTCATCGGTCGAGTAACACAGAAAGCGTATAACTTGACTTGCTGGTACCTTGATGAAATAAAAATCAAAACGGATTGCCTTTGGAAACAAGGAACACACAAAATCACGAAAATCGGACACTCGGTTCGATTGCGTCTATTCATATGCAACACTGTAGTTTGCGAGGCTCTCCCCACCCACCCTCTTAGCGGTATTCGATTTTCAAAATAACCAGGATGGGCTCAATGATCCCAAAAGAAATTAAATATAACCTGCACTATACTGATATACGGGGAGACTTTTACGGCCGCCAAACGGCACAGCATCAGCTACATTAGAATAAAATAAAAGTGAAAAACGAATGTCTTTGGAAACAAAAACACACAAGATCACAAAAATTGGAGACTCGGTTTGATTGAGTCTCTTCAAATGTAGTTTGCGAGGCTGCACACCGCTCCCCAGCGCCGGCTTAAGCGTTATTCGATTTTCAAGAAAAAACAGGATGAGCTCAATGAGTTCAAAGGAAATAAAATATTCCCTGCACTGTGATGATGTACGGGGAAACACAGATGAGGGCGGGCTCGACTATAAAAGACGTCATTTTTACACTTTGCTGACGTCAGTCTTCGTTTGCACAACGTTAGACGCTGTAACGTCGTTGTCCTCGCGTCAGCAATGTAAAAATGCATGTAAACACAGCGTTACAGTCAAAACTGTTTGCGGGATTTCTTTAAGCGATGGCAGAAAGTTGGAAGAATCTGAAGGATACAATTTTTTATCGCTCGTGATTTGATCTACCTTACAACTGACCTCCAAACAGTGATTTATTACTTAACAAATCACTGATATTCCACTTTACATACAAAAGATAACAAATTCGCATTCTCAAATCAAGAAAAAGCTGATGCCTTGAACAACTTCTTTATATCTGTTTCGATGAAGCCAATATTCCGTCACCAAATTTTAACAGTAGGACCGAGTCTGTGTTATCTCAAATTCGAGTTTCCGAATCCGAAGTCGAAGACATCCTAAATACTCTTAAAGTTTACAAAGCAACCGGTCCAGAAGGCATAACAAGCAACCGAATGCTGAAGTATACTAGCAAATCAATAGCCAAACCTTTATCAAAACATTTTTTAATTTATCTTCAGAACAACGTTTATATGCAAATTTATGGAAAACTACTTCTTTCATGCCACTTTTCAAAAAGCTAGAAAAATCAGACGTTAGTAATTAGACCAATTTCATTTATAAGCTGTGTAGGGAAGTCTTTTGTGAAAAAAGATAACAAAAAAGTCTAGGGAGTGCCAGAATCACAAACCGCAGCCCTTCTCAGACACCAAGTGGAAGAGGAAACAGACAAAACCAAAAAAGCGCAAGTACGAAAAACACTAAGATTAGCTCTCTCTTCCCCAAGCAAAGTAATCGCAATGCTAAAAGGACTGAAGAACACAAGAACAAAATAACACAAGGTAAGACATAAAACAAATCGCCTCGTAGAATAAACTACAAAACAACAAAGAGTAAGACTAAAACCGGGACCACCTCCTTAGAACGGCCAGTAGAATAAACCACCGGGGGGTTTAAAGCACTTTTACAGCTAGCCAACTTCACCCTGGGTCCCGATGAATGTTTTGTATATAAAAATATCTATTCCATATTACTGCCAATTCTCTATTATATAAATATCCGTCAGGATTCCTACCTGGTCAACCGTATATCACTTTATTGAGTTAACACATCATACATGTCTTGCCCTAGAAAAACTATAGATGGAAATATTCTGAAGATCGTCGATACCTACAAACACATCGGAGTTACCATTTCATCAAATAATAAATGGACAAAGCATATAAACTTTATAATTAATTCAGCGTCGAAGCAAATATCGTATCTTCGAACATTAAAGTTTCAATTACCTAAATGCACCCTTAATAAGCTATAGTGTACATATATCCACCTTTTATTAGAATATGCTTCTGATGTATGGGACGGTTGTAATCTGTCAGACAGTAATAGGTTAGAAAAAGTGCAGGTGAATGCGGCTCGAATATTTACCGGATCCCGATATTCTCTTCACTTAGATCATTATTTAGAAACCGGTTGGGAAACGCTATCTGAAAGAAGAAAAACAGAAATAAATTCTTATGTATAAAATAATTAAGAATGATGTTACGCCATAGGACGCATCGAGGGTGACTTCCAATTTGATTAAGTTCCGGGTTGGACGATGCCTAATTGTACAATTACAAAGAAGACCCTAACAAAGTTAGACTTTTTTTTATAACTTTTTATTTACATATACTATTTACAACATATATAACACCATACAGACAATATAATAGACAATTCCAAGCAAGTCTCTTCACATTCGCATGGTTGGGACTTATACTGGGTATATTACTTGATTAACCTGGCTCGTTTAATCAATTTTTATACACTTAGTATGGTCCCAACCAAAATGAAGAGAACTATCTGCCAATGTGAAAAAATGCCTGCTTTCCTTGTTTCACCTTATATTTACTTGCTCTAGAACATTGTCAAATTGATCATTTACTTAGAGCTCTCATGTTATACGCATTTTCCCGCGACACGTTTTATTTTTTGCTAAAGAATATAATCTATTATAATCTAATTAAGCACAGACTACGTGCTGTATGTATCTACTGGTCATTGAGACCTACTAAATCTTTTTCTTGATGCACTTAAACTTAGAAAAAAAAACTTTAGAAAAACATTCTTCAGGAATTTCCTTGTCGGCCTCTGCTCGATCTCTGTTCTGTAGCTAGGCATTGTACATCAAATCAAAATATTCGTCAAAGAATATTCTTGGAAGGACACAACTACAATGAACAAGAACAAAGACTACGGACATATCCTACAATAATACAAGATGACGTCTGCTGTTATGATTCTACCCATTATTCTCCAATGACGCAAAGCACCATATAGAGTGAGTGACGTCATTGACATCGCGGCTGAATCCTCGACGCCATCATAGACCAATCATTGACGTCGAAGTGACTCATCCGTGACTTTTATTTCCCTTTATTGACATCGGCGTGTCGACCGTGAGCGTCGCTAACCATCGGCAACGTCGCCCACTTTACGTCATATGCAAAATCCATTTCCATATATACGGCTCTATAATGTCTGAATGACTATCAGGGATATGACATTTCAAATGTTTCAATCCTAAATGTCACTGACATTATATTTGTCAAACACACCCGATTTCCGAATTACGATCACTGCAACTTTTAATAATTCCGTGCACTGATAAGACGAAATCGGGATAGCTTTTAAGTATATATTATACTCTGCAGACGGGACAAATAGTACAAAATATGTCTTACAAACATAACAACCATTGCATATTTCATGCAATCAATTTAAATTAATGTTTAGCATAAAAAACCTTGCGTATGTATGTGGGTGTGTGCATGCCTGTATGTTCGTGCGTATGTTCACGTTTGCGTATGCGTATGTAAAATCTTATCTTTCTGCTTACGCGATTCATATGGTGCAGCACGTAACAATTTGGCTTTTTAACTAACTACACTTTGCGCCTGCTGCCACAAAAGAACTGATCAATCTGCACAGGTCAGCAACTACAATTCACGCAGCCTTAGACTTGCTACTAGTCGGATATCAATATTATTTTCATCAATCAATTATAGATTATTAATTTACTTAATGAACCGAGGGTCATCTACTACTTACTGTTTGCCTCACTTCTTTGATAGCAGCAACCAATCTTGGGGATATCAGAGACCAACTATTTAGAGACTGGCTATACAAGATATCATACATAAATTTGAATCAGCTTATAGTAAGAAGTGATAAAACATGACATCAAATCCTAGGAGCTAGTCTAACGCAGCCTGAGAAACCCCGACCAGACTTCACAACCCAGCGCAGCCCGCCCGGTATTCCTAAATAACACAGGTAACATATCGAGGGTTGAGCGCAAGACTATAGTAACTCAAACATATTTTTGAAACCCTTGTTTAGGGGCAACTTGGACCCCTTTGTAAACAATGCAAATGTAGGTGCCATTGCTCATACGAGCAATGACACCTAAATTTTCATTGTTTACAGAAAGAAATGTTGAAATCTTCATAACGCCTTCATAGTGAAAAGATTAGGTTTGGGGAAAAACAACCATCTGACTTACGCTAGTCTTGCGCTCAACCCTCGATATGCAGAATCGGATTAGCATGCTCTGCAATATATAGTTTGCGGGTTTTCTGTTCAGACTCGGACAGTTTTCTGCTTCTCAGAATTCGAACAAAAACCTACAAACAATTAAATAATATCAATATGAAAATACCACTCACAGAACTGTCCACTGATGGCACTGTTTCGTTGCCTGATTGTCCTTCATTTAGACAGTGTTGGTGGATGTATATATATATATATAGTGCTACAACCTTAAAACGCATTAATTTCATGCTTTATGCGCTTTCCACCTTTCCACGCTTTATGCGTTTAGCAACCAATTTAGCCGAATTAAAGTAAATATTAATAAACAAGTGGTACTACAGGTGAAATAGTACCAACGATATAAAAAAAACTAATATGTGGTCAGCTTGCGCCGCGGTCTGCTCTGAGTCGTAACAAACGAGACTCCCAGTTATTTGAATGACCTGCTTCCAAGCTTGTTAAATGATGTTAGTAATTATTATCTTAGAAACAGTACCAATTATGATTTACCTTTCTTTAGGTTATATTCGTATGAAACGTGTTTTTTCCTTCCATCCTGAAACTATGAAATAACCTTAACACCGAAACTCGTAGTAGCCCCACATTATTACAATTCAAATTATCTATCCGACATCAGCCACCCAGAGCAGGTGAACACTTATCAGTTGGCGAAAAGAAATACAATATTATTTAAACAAGGATAATGCATAGGTGTAGTAGTTTAAAAACAGGTCTATTCTACGTTAACATAGTTCTTTATTCAAATTGTAGTTTTGGTGTATTAGTCGAAAACGCTGAACACTATCTCTTTGAATGCACCCTATACAACACCTAAAGACGAAGATTATTGCAAACATTACACCAAATTCAAAACATTCCTACTGTAAACAGTAGATCTCTTAACAAACGGCAATACATTATAGGACTTTGAATCTAATAAACAAATTATACTAGCAGTTTTAAAATTCATTAAAGACACAAACAGACTAATTATCCAGTCGCATGTACTAGATTTCCAAACATTTCGTTTTTTGTTTTTGTTTAATGCTAACATCAGCATATCGAAACGCTTGCAGTTCCAAGGACCACAACCTCTTTGCTAAATATGTATCTTTTCTAACTTGTTATATACAAAGTTTGTTAGCAAATTGTATCTTTAAATGAATGTATTTCATGATACAGACAGAGGGCCATCTAATGTTGTTATAACTTGTGTCAAATCCCTTTGTTTAAAATGCAATAAAATATAAATAATCTAAATCCATTCACATTTAACCGCAATAATATCCTATCAAAGGAAACATCTTGTTTTTCTCGTCTTAAATATAGGTTACATTTTGATATACAAAAGTATATGAGCCGAAACGAACGAAAGAAGTACTTTCTGACATGTGCGCCCAACGAGGACTCAAATCAGTCAGTGTATTCGCACAGTCTAATCAGCGTCTTTATTGTACGCATAAAGAAACTTTGCAGTCTTGGCTATCCAAAATGTGCCCAGTGAAGAGTCTGATCAGACAGCGCGAAAACGCGGGATGATGCGAATTTTCGCTGGAAGCACATGATTGAAGGTATGACTGCAATCGCATTGTTGTGACTCATATATTCTAAAAGAAATGGCCACTATGAACTCACTCTAAAAACAATCAGTCGGCCTCGGTGGCTCAGTTGGATGCGCGTCCGACTGGAGACCAGGAGGTCGCGGGTTCGACCCCCGCCGAGGTCGGCAACATTCTTTCGTGGAGATTGATAACTATTTTCTACGGTCGTTCTCTCCCTTCCGCTGATTCAAGAAGGACAGTTATCAATTTCAGGCCAAAGAAGGTGCATAATACTGGTTAACCGCTTAGAGGATTAAACCTGCCCAGTAAACGTGTGGTTAGGTAAACTGACCGCGCTCGACATGACCCCATTGGGTTGACTGGGCCGTAAAACCTCAAGACAAACAAACTAAAAAGTAATCAAAGCACTGATAGTACTGGAGGGTCGATTGTCTCCGAGTGTAGGCTGGAAAAATGATCCTTAACGGGGACTAAAGACTCTTCAGCATCTGATCTCGGTTTGGGCTGTTTGTCAATGTTCTAGTCAAGGTTTTACTGATCTCCCGCTTTATGCGCCACAGCGACAAAAATAGCGCGGCTATAAATAACCGTGACTTGGATTTCGTGCAAACGCGGTTTGATTTCTTTTGTCAATGACAGTCACGTGGATAACAGCCTTAAGGAAATTTTGGTGTATGTATACAATGGCTCGATTGTAAACAATCGACTAAAATAGCTGGAGTTTCGTAAGGTACCTTCGGTCATGTGCGCTCAGCGAAAGACTAGCTTACGTAGTCGCGCAATCTGATCCGAATCTACTCTGGGAGCAGTTCGGATAACGAAGGATGCAATGTTTCCTCCTGCGAAACACACAGGCTAAGCAGACCTCGCGAATACACGGGCTGATTTGAGCCTGTTTGGCGCACATGTCAGAAGGTATGTTTTCTCATGTTGAGGCTCAAATACACAAATAATCTGTACTTCAGGCCAGAACCGATGTTTTTCTATGCTATTTCTGCTATTTACCGGACCTGACGACTAACGATGCATACAGGAATGATGTTTTTCATGCTAATTCTGCTATTTACCGGACCTGATGACTAAGCAGTGCATGTAGTTTTGAAATGCATTTAAGGGCTATAAATATACGTTCAAGGGAGGGTAAATACGGCAAAACTCTTCTTTCCCCTCCAAGAAGGGATCTACTCTAAGAGGAGAATTTGCTCTCCTTTCCAAGAGAACAACAATAAACCGGCGTGGAGTGTTGCCTTTTCAATGTACGTAAGTGCTCTGGGCCCACTTGTTCAAAACTAACGATGTCGTCAGTTAACTACTCGTTAAAATATACATCGAGTGATACGCAAATATGCTGAAATTTTTTGCTGAAAAAATGTGAGTAGCTTTTGCAGTTACGCTAACGACGCTTTGAACAACTGGGCCCTGCATGTTAACAAGGGAATGGATACATTCCTAGTGGAGGCAACTCTGTCTACATTGCTCTCGTCCTATTCTGAGAAGGGGTCTTTTTCTAAAAACGAAGAACTTGGTACCATTCGAAGCAAATTCTTTTCTTTACAAGTAAATCTTTTATCAGAAGGGACTTGTTGTGCAGGCATGCACACAGGAATTCATATTTTTTACTTCCTGTTACAAAATGGTGGAATCCTTTTACAAAATGGTAAACGTACTGGATAAATGTGACATATGCATCTTTGCAACCTATAGTGTTGCATTTGTTAAGACTTGATTAAATCGATTCTCCGATTAGTATTTTGTTTTTTGTTTCCAAAAGCAACCCTTTGGATTGTTACTTCCCCCAACAAACATCAATCCAAATATCTGAACACCCTTTCGCCTCAATATGTATAGCTACAATATTAGTTTTTCGTTTCTAAACCTTTTAACCATTTCATCATTTCTATTCTGGTCAGAACCATTGTTTCAAGAGAGATGTCTCAGCTAAAGCCAAAACAGAAAGGCAAGCATTGTAGATTCTAATGAACTGTCTCATCAGGATCTACATTGTTCATTGTTGTTGTTGTTTTTTTTTTTCTACAGGGCTGAAAGAGTTAAGCATTTGATAGTAGTGGTATTTCCTTCGCAAAGTTTGACAGAAAAGGAAATACTTGAATATAGCTGCAAGAACTGATCTCATGTTTACAGGCTACGAACACAAACTTATTTGATTCCCAGTAAGCATTCTACATAAATCTACAGCGGGCCGTTATCGGCCCGTCAGGGTAGCTGACGGGCCGATAACGGCCCGCTGTAGATTTATGTAGAATGCTAGCTGGGTTATTACCTCTATTACAGATTATGCTGCAGGACTACCAGTTTGTCATGTGGATAGATACTTCATGTCGTTTTGAAACATCTGATATTGACCCTCTTTTTGTAAGGACCAAACAGCATGGTTTACTCTCGAGATATGGAGACTATCCATTGGTCTCGCATCTGCATGAAGATACATTCCTTTTCCTACAAGAGCCACCATGCCTGTACAAGAACTATGATGACTGGCAAGGAGGACTAATAATAGTCCATGGTGGACATGAACTTATAAATAAGTATATCATCCAAACATGGACTAAATGTGCTCTCGTTGAAGAGTGTATGAAGACAAAACAAAACACAGGTGGAAACATGCTCCGCTGTAAAAAAAATCATGTGAAGTTTTATCACTCGTGCCATAGATATGACCAGGCTACTCTGGGTTTATTCTTGCACAGGCTGTTTCCAGATTCGTTTGATGATTATCATCTAGATAATACAAACTACTATTATTTCAGTAGGGTATAAGTGTTAACAGACACTTTCGCAGTGTGGTTAATAACTCAGTTGCTTTCTTTATTTAAATATAGAGACGTTTCGATTGTGAACAAATATATCGCCTACCTAGCCGTACTTTAAGTTACACTTTATTTTCAAATAAACTTTATGAAGTAAAGTTGGGTTTTGTCCATGATTTCAGATAAACTCTTTGAGGTCAAATTAAGATTGATTCATGGTTTCAGATAGACTTTATGAGGTTAAGTTAGGTTTTGTTTCACCAAACGGTTCTTTTAGAATCACTTTATTTTCAACAAATTCTATGAGCTCGAAATAGGTTTTGTCCATGATTTCAGATAACTTTATGAAGTCAAGTTAGGTTTTATTCATGGTTTCAAACTTATTGAGGTCATGTTAGGTTTTGTTCACCAAGTGGTTGTCTCCTGTCGTCTGGGCCTAACTGGCGCCATTCTCATTAATTTTGCAAAATACTCCGGGAAAATAAAGCATTAGATATTTTAATCGCAGGTCAAATTTAAAAAAATAAAATAAATAAAATAAAAACCTTTTAATTTATAGATTTTGTAAGAATAGTCTTTATATCACAAATCGGGTTTTGTCGCAATAAAATAAAATGCACAAAAAGTTGCATTGTCTTTGTTTCATTTAATTATTTTAAGTGCCGATGTTTCCCTGTTTTAACTCTTTCCCGTTATGGAATTAAACCTCCTCCTTTCACAAAAAGTCATAATACCAATAAAGCATGTAACGGTATTTGGCTTATCAAATCACATTTACGCATATTTAAATACATGCATTAGTGCATTTGCCAGATAGATTTAGGCTATAGGTATAATATAACCTTCTCCGTGATCTTAGACTTCTGGTTCTCAGCTGAATTACTACAAACAACAGATTAAAACCAGACGTCATAAGTCACCGGACAAGGTTATATTTTTACCTATAGTAAGGTTTCTGTTTTACTGTGCTCATGTTGTGGTACTATAATGAGTTATATATATTTACAGATATGTACCAGCGATCATCATAATCACATTTATGTCGTCATCATTATCACCATTCAATTTATCATCATATAGTTATGTCTTGTATTTGTGTGTTGTCCAGACAAGGATCCCATCCGGTTACATTTACGAAGAAATTCTTTAAATAGATATTAATAATTAAGAAGAACTTGAGATACATGACATGATTGTTTGCTATTTAAATCCTTTCACCCCTGCGATTCTGATGTGGGGTCTTCCATCTTTCGATTTGGGCAGAACCATTTTTTCAAAACAAGGATTTTAGTCAATAATCATTAACAGAGTGGTCAACAGTGTAGATCCTGATGTGGCTTATTATAATCAACTCTGTTTGAAAAACTGTATGCTTTGGTTTTCAGGGCTGAAAGGGATAACTAGCTCGATAACTTTTGTGACTTCTTTAATTTCCTACACACCAAGTTCTTTTGAAGAGGGTTCCATTAAAAGAGGAACCGAATGGCTTCCTGCTCCAGTGGGAGCCAAGTCTTTCCTTTTAGAGTTCACATAGTCCAAAGAAAGCAATTTGGACAGAGCTGTCACCTCTGAAAGTGTACCCATTCTCCTTAAGGTGGTTCTAATTGAGAAGCTCCATGACGAGTTCAATGAAACCAAGACTCTGATTGTTTTTTATTTTGTGTGTTCGAAGTTTCGAAGCATCACGAAAACATGCCTATATAATTTGACCTACTTGAATCCCACTTTTATATAGTAAAACTGGGGTTTACACATTAGTTTTCTTACTTTTGCTCGAAAATAGAGATTTTGGGTACTCGTTAGATCCGCCTCACCGAGGCGGTTCTAACTAGTACCCACAATCTATGTTTTGAGCAGAAATATGAAAAATATCAGACTTTTCTTTATCTAAAAATGATAAGTTTTTGGAGGTGAAATTTTCTGTATATTTGAATAGGCGTTTTTTCGTAATTGGGCATCCTTTATACATTTTATTTGTCATACAGAAACACAGAAGGTTAAAAACGATATATTAATTTTATTAGTTAAACTTCTATAAATGTTTACTTATTAATGTCCAATACGTCATGCGTAGAATATGTATGTTCCCATCACAGATGGTTCCAGGGCTTCTGGTGTTGTTTATGCTATGTGTATCCTTGTTGCTACTCGCTGCATTTTGCATGTTTTTCCCTGTTCGCTTTCTTATTATTGGGTTTAGCAGATCATGTCAAGCATCAGACCATTGAGATATGGTCGCTTTCTTTGGGTGTTGCCTTAGATCGGGGCCTAGTAAAATGCGTTGGATGTCGTGGAAGCTTAAACCTGGTCTTACGAGCGCCTACTTTGCAATTAATCCTGCTACATATCCAGTTACACATAATATTTCAGTCCGGGGTTCCATAACTCATCAGTCGAGTAACACAGAAAGCATATAAATTGATTTACCGACACCTTGATGAAACACAGATGAGGGAGGGCTTGACTGCAAATAGGAAGTCAGAGCAACAACCCAGCAAACATAAAACGTCGCAGAAACGTCGTATCGACGTCGTCACAACGTCATAACGTTGTGGCGACGTCGATACGACGTTCTAGTGACGTTGTGTGTTTACTGAGCTAAGCCCTCTGGTAGAACCAGGTAGAGATTGACTTTTTCTAGTTCAGAATCAGAATCAGAATTTTTACTATTGACACGTCTAATGGCATTCATTCACCAGGACCTGTGATACGGGAAATTAGTCCCTAGTTCTCGCCAAAAAGTAAACTTAACCACATTATCCTCTGCACCTTCAGCGGAGGAAATACTCGAAACTGAAAAGGATTTCAAATTCTAATTGAAGGAAGAATGAATCCTTGTAAATGTAAATTCTTGCAGTAGGGGCCCGAAAAGTCAATGAATGATGACCTACTGCGCCTAATTGTCCGGGGGGTGGGGGGTGGGGGGGAGGGGGGCGGTCGGGGGATGGGGGTCGGTGTGAGTGGAATACAGTCATCTGTTGGAATGCTGGCAGCACTCTTTAGACCTTTGTACAAAAGCATTAGTCTACTCGCTCTCCTCCTTTTCTTGAGATTCCCATCTTAGTTTCCAGTCATCAAATCAGTTATTGCTGTTTATAAACCTAGCAGCCCTACTTTCGATGAGGCAAGTAGTTTCGTATGAATAAGTTGTTGTCTGAGGCCTCGGTAGGACTGTCTTCAGTGTGGCATTTTCTGAGTATTGCCATATATATTTCCCAGTCTTCGCTCAGTAATGTGTATATGAACTCCGTTGATGACCAAGTACAACGGGGCTGTGAGTTTCCCTTCAGAATCTGTGGGCTAAACTGGCGATCATAAGTACAATGTTGGCACACCAGCGGTTTCTGAATCTATGTGCCTACTCCGCGATATCAGTTAACAGCCTTGCTCACTGCTGATATCTCGAAAGGACTGGATGGAAGAAAAAGTAATCGGTCTCCCTTCTAGCCATCCAGTGTCAGGCTGATATCCAAAAGGATTGTTGAAGCTCAGACTAATTCAAAGCTTCTTATCTGGGAGACAGTAGCAACCACTCTAGCCATGCATGATGGGATGGAGCTGGGAAGAGGAGACGTCCTGGACACATTCAACCTTGCACTGCCAGATTCCAAGAAACCGCCACTTCACAACAATATCCAGACAGCGAGATATTTTAACTTCAGGGCCTTAAAGGACACCTATCAAGGGAAATTATCGGTCAGCTCTGTAATCTCTATGTTGGAAGTGGCCAGAAATCCTCAAACCCCACAGCTGCGATTATTCTGCAACAAATAAAAGTGTAAAATCAGCATTGGATATAAAGACTGAAAGACGCATCTTCCCAATACATTGGAACTTAATAGCTGTTGATGACAAGTACTATATAAGCGTGGATATCTTGAACTGAAAGTCAAATAGTGAAGAATATCAAATATAAAAGTCAACAGTGTTAATACATAACTGTCTTGCATCGAGTTGTTGGGAGTGCCAAATCTGCACCAATGCATATAACGTTAATGGGAAGGGCATTGATGGGACATTGTTACTGTACCACAATTTACATGCAGGACATTTTTATAAAATAGTGATAAATACAGTCGACTCTCGTTATCTCGACCTTGCTTATCTCGAATAACCGCTTATCTCGAAGTGAAAATCTGGTCCCTGTTTTAACACAGAGATCTACCAACAGGCAACAAAATATTTTCAATATATGTCAAACTTAGGAGTCAAATTACATATTCATTCTGTTAAAGGCGGTTGTTCGATTAATTGTTTTCCTCAGTTCCGCAAATGTGATACGTCGAAATACGGATATCTCGAAGTGTTTCATAGAGTCCCTTGGAATTCGAGATAACGAGAGTCGACTGTAAGTGTTTAATTTACTGACTCGTGTCAAGCTCTTGGGGTAATAAAGTCACATCAATGCAGTGATAGCATTATTAAAGAGAGCCATTATTACTGTACTTCAGTTTGCACACGGGTCAGCTTCATCAAAAAGTAGGGCATAATTCTAAAGTAGTGTTCATTCAAGTGGAAAATTTAATCATCTGTCGGGTGTTCATAGTCAAGGAGCCAACGTGTGAAAAAATAAAGGCCCAGTGATTTAATATTGTGTCATTTCCTTTATTGTAGTAATCTCTGGCAAGACATTAAGACAACATTAAGGCATGATATACGTCCCGTTTAGCGTCATGTTTACTCATGAATCTTAAACTTATTCAAACGCCTACTGCACATCAGAATGAAGTCTCAAACTCTAGAACATTCATAGAATTTAGGCATTCCCACTATCCCTAGCTCCAATGTCTTTTTATTGTCATATTTATCCAGTTTTCAACACATTCGATTCACTGCACAAATGTAAACTTCAGCCGATTTACCTTGGCCTTCGCAGCAACCGTCTGTTACTAAACACTGTTCCTGCTCAATGTTTGCGTCCGCTAACAGGACACCGTTGATTGTCTTTTATTTGGCAATTATTTACAGAGCAAAGGACTTCCATAATTTTGAGAAGTACTTCACAAAATCATCCTTTTAATATTATTTCCACAGCTGTTTGTTTAGCGCAGTCAAATTCAGTCTGTACTACACGATAGTCATGCGTCATTATAGCCTGCCTTTGATTAGGGTCCTTTCGGTTACTATGAGGCCCGCTGGATAATGATTAGAGTTTTGGAAGCCGATTTAGCGTAGTAACAAAAGGACTTCCATCCCCTACTTTCGTACCTCTTAGATTTTATTTAAAAAGGTGTTCTTTCCGAGAGCTGTGGAAGTAGAGCATTATAGCTGTGATATGACTGGCTGACCTGGTCACATGGTACCTTCCTGGAAACTTTATAAAAAGGCGAGCATGACTGATTCGCTATCCAATCTCGTTCGAGTAGCGGCAAATTCATCAATAAGGGAAATAACCCATGATCAAGGTACTAAGGCATGACACTACAGTTATTTCTCTTACCTACAAACAACAGCTACCGCAAATATAGTGCAGATTACTATTTTACAATGAAACCTTATCTGTCTATGCTTGTTTTTGAGTGGAAAAGCCGCCATATTGTTTATTTATAAACAACAACAGAAGTTGCAATGCAACTTTTCCCTTTGAACTTTGCACGGACTTTATAGCCTACAATTATTTAAGAGAGTCTACTTGAATTTGCTAAGTTTATACAATATATAGATCTACAGTTGCTTATATTTGCATATTTAGAATTTTTATGCATGTTTACTTGATCGTACTTGCACGATTAGATCCAACCACATATCAGGAAGCTGAAATACAGTACCGCCAATGTTCATCCTTCAACATTCGCGATACGCGTGTTTCATTTACATAACTATGAAACAAGAGAGTACCATGTCATTAGATCAGTCAATATTGTTATGGCTGTCTGTTATTTATTCTTTTATTATTAACAATAACAATTTAGTGCAGAGACGTAGCTGGTTATACTGTTCTTGCTGAAGTTATGATGGGAGCTCTATATGGTTGTCTCGAGGTTTAGATTGATGATTTAGATGTCAGAATGAGTAGCATGTTTTTGGTGCAGAACCAGTTACGCCACTGCTCCGGTGTAAATGATGGGATAGGAATAAAAGCTTATAAAACATAATTTGAAACATGAATATATAACTGTGTGAATGTACTCCTTACTTTATTGTGATGTATAGAGAAATAGTTATTCAAGCTTGGTCACCCCTACCCGAGGTGCCTTGCAATATTTTCGGTCCGCATAGGGTCCTCTACTTCATTTGTGTAACAAACACTACCGTATTCAATCCAATTACCGCACATACCCCTATAAGCGCATAGTCAAGCAATTTCGTAGTCTTCAGATTATAGGCAATGTAGCTACTTTCTTTTATAAAAGCATACGTTGTTGGTACTCATTTGAAATGCCTCGGCAATTCAAATGAGTACCAACAACATATGCTTTTATAAAGAAACTCAAAAAATATTTCGTTAGTATCATTAGCAACGCCCCTCATGAAGCTCGCTGCTGATCTTTATTTAAAGTGTACCCTTATTAGGGGGATATTTTACTCCTGGTTATAGTGATTTGTAAAAACAAATTTAAGCGCATAGTGCAATAATTGTGGCGAATACGGTATATATATATATATTTCTTGATTAGAGCAGCTTCTGCAGATTAGATTTATGGGAATGGACAAAATTTCAGGGGAGACAGCTCTGTCAGAATTGTTTTGCATCCTTTCATAAAAGGGGTTTACTTTTAAAGGTATGTTTCTACTATATAAATATCGGATTAACCACTCTATATAATACTTAGACCACAGAATATAATAGGAAAGCACCCATAGTGCTATCAGCGTGGTCATTATGTACATTGGAAGCCAAACTGAAAATGAGGTTGTGTCCCAGCAGATTATAGGAAGACGTTGGCCTAATCCATTTTATGAGCCCTGCTTTATCCATTAAAAGCATTTTAATTAGGGAATAAGTCGCACCTATCTAACCTTACAAGGGTGGAATTTTTATCACTTTCCGTGCTATAGGCAAATTCAGGAGACGACAAACTGACTGAACTAGAAAATAGGATCTGACACTTCATGCAAATTATCTCCTGAGGATACAGTTTGTATAAAGTGTCAACTACTTTCTAGGAAAAACAAGAAAACTAGTTCAAAATGTCGCCTGCTAAATTGTTTACCCAGCATGCAAAGTGTTAAGAAAGTAGACACAATAAAAAAAAAAAAAAAGAAACAAAGCTCTAGATAAAATGTTTATAGTATTTTTCTTACATCTCAAGCAAAGCATATATTAGAGGTATTCAAAAGAGTTGTCTCACTGGATTGTTCTAATAAATATTCACGCTACACTATTATGAAGATAGAGGGAAAAACTAAGGACAAGATTTCCCCGCCTTTCATATGTCATTGGTCAAAACAGGGAGGGATTTAGCTCCTATCGCCCCTATGGCCGCAGGGCTATGTGATATATATTTTTACCCAAAACTTGGCTTATCAGGCGCATAGAAACCTTTTGTAAGACAGTCAGAAGATGGAAGTTTTATGTACATATTTAATACAAAATTTGGGCCGCCATATATGACAAATACAACTGTCAGAACCATTCAACAAACAGCTTATTATCACATGAATAAAAAACTATTACTATAAATTATCATGTATCCCTGACTAATGAACATGAATGAACTTCAAGTAAAACGGTAAACACGCCCGCACAGTCGATCGTTCCCAAAGTTGAATGAGCCATACTTGTATTCGTGCCTAATTTATCTTGAAATTCTGGTACTTTTATATAACGCCACCTATCGGAGACTACCAAACCAGGGAAATCAATTTTCACCCAATTCACTTCTTTCAAACTTCGAAAATTTCATACATCTTTAATATAATAATGCTGATAATGTTTAAATGTCTCTCTCCAAGGCAGAATAAAAAAATATATATATTGCTAAAATGTCAAACAGTGCAGATCCTGACCCAGCCTGCGCTTCTTAACTGCTCACCAAGGAGCAGTCTGATCCAGGTATGTGATGTTTACATATGTTTATATTTTTGCACAGTTTATTTCACAAATCTAAACGTTTCGGCTGATTAAAGCCTTTTTCAAGAGAGTTAAGTTCTTTAATGCTACTCCATCTTCTCATCAATACTGTCAACCATTTTAAATGTTATGCACACCGTTGTCACGACGTCACAACATCTGATTACTCTCGCCAAGACGTTGTACTACCATTTGGCGCCAAACCTGGAGTAAAAGTGTTAAGACTTTTTCAACAATCAGACCACTAACGTGATGCAGTTCACAATGAAATAAACCAGTCTTTAGTAAATAGGGAGGGAAAAAAAAATAAAAATAAAACAAAATGAAACAAAAAGTAAAC